>CEMJ01392984.1:11828-32964 GCA_900068955.1 Clitocybe nebularis | reverse complement strand
CCTATTTTTGTGGTCTCCTGGAAGAAGAATGGTTACAAATGTATCTATCGGTGGAAGGATATATTGAGATAGATGAGAATTAACCTTGTACATCCAACGTTTAGTGTTCTTCAACATTGCTTATATTGGGCGTGTTGTTAGTATAGAACATTCAGGGATTCTTGGATGATCGATGATCTATATGGCGAGTTGTTGTTAGGTGATTGCAGGTTGATTGCAAATGTCTTGAATTTATGCTGTGCGACGCTAGCAAGTTTTGATCTGTTTTGATACTTCAAGGGTTTCAATATCGTCTCAACCTTTACCTTCTGCTTGATCCTCGACTTCTGATGGCTTCCACGACTCGCCCAATCGTGTTTATGGATGTGAATATCGGAGAAACGCCTGCTGGTCGTCTAAAGATGGAGCTTTTCAGCGATATCGTACCAAAGTAAGCACCAAACATATCTTGATACTATTGCCCTGACTTCTTGCTTCTAAAGAACAGCCGAGAACTTCAGACAGCTTTGCACCGGGGAGTACAGGTACGCTTATACAGACTAGTGGATAGGTCAATTGCTCATGGAATCGTTACAGAGTGAACTCAAGACCCCAGGGTTATAAAAACGCCACATTTCACAGGTTCGTAACCTCATACTTTTTAAGAATAGCCTTCCTGACTTGGATTCCTCCTAGAGTGTAGGCCCTATGTCCATCACTTCATCCACAATGGCCGACTCACAAAACCAACCGTATCAGTGTCCCCAATTTCATGTGTCAAGGCATGCAAACCCCCTAGGAAACGCTCTTTATTATTGAATGTAATTCTATCTTCTTAGGAGGCGATTTCTTGAAGGGCGATGGAACAGGCTCTTTCTCAATATACGGCGACAAATTTCCTGTCAGTTTTACCATATACGGTTTGCACAAGTCGCCTAACGAATATTTTAGGATGAGAACTTTCAAGAAAAACACACAGGCCCCGGGCTCCTATCGATGGCGAGTTTCTCGTGGCGGACATATACGGTCTCGGCTTACGCGTGATCTTATAGGCGAACTCTGGAACGAACACGAATGGTTGTCAGGTAAGGTCTCCGCCACGTAATAAACATATGCAATGCTGATTATACTTTTTCTACTCCAGTTTTTCATAACAACAGCAAAATGCGATTTTCTCGATGGGAAACATGTTGTATTTGGGAAGGTCATCGACGGCATGCTGACTCTGCGCAAGATCGAGAATGTACCAACTGGCCCGAACAACAGGCCAAAGTTGGTGGTAAAAATCACTGGTATGCATCCGACCTATGAGCAAATGAAAAATACTAAGTGACGAGTTTCTCCAGAGTGTGGTGAAATGTAGAAATACTTGTATGTCAATGGAGACATAATGCAATACTCTGGGCCAAGCCCCCGAATGACGATATACACATACAATTGAGCAAATCAACATAATACAACATACATACACCTACGCATACCGCTACACGACGAGTTACAAAAAGATCATCATACTAATTGATATTGTTCTGGCAACGGCATTTCCGATCTCCTGACATTGTTGGAGCAAATTTCCAGCTCAACGAACTTGCTGAGTGGCGGGGACACCCCTTGGGACCGGAGCATGGGGAACAGGGGCGTGGGGAGTCTTGATCTTGAGGCCTAAAGTTAGGAAGGTTTTCAGCAAGTGTTGTCTTCCGTATAGCAAATTCTCGTTACCAAGGTCCTCAGCAACCAGGCTCGCTCCTTTCTCGCCCACCAACAAAGCCGAGGAGTAGGTATTGGTGCCAAGGTTATCCTAACAAGTCCTGCATTCAGTTTGTAACAGGGACAACTAAATAAGAGCACAAACGGGGCAGATGCTCAGGTCAACACATTTCAGGTTCGAGGTTCCTGTGTGATTGTCAGCTGCCAATCCATTTTGTTTGGTAAGAGAGCTGCTGACCGAACACGTTGAGGCGTTCATCGACCACACCACCCTCAGCCCTAGGTTTCATTGCTTTGAATACAGCATTAGTCATGTCGTAAACGGCTCAGGCGAGTTTGCTCACCGCAAGTTCCTGGGGGCAAAAGTAAATACAGTTAACCAAACATGTTACCAAACAACAACCTACCGAGACTGTGCCAGGTGGTCTCCACATGGTCTATAAAATGGATCCATAAACAGAGGAATATGAACAGTGAGCTCTGAACACACCTGAAATCCAGTCATCGATGGCCTTGTCGTCGTCTTCTGTGTACACGATGTCCTCATGGACCTTAGCCGCATTGTATTCCTCTCCGGGTCTGATATATATGTGAGGGATGGTCGTAGAATGATTTAGTTAATACAAACTTGTGCCAGGTGCCTGTACTTGTGGATTAGCGAGTAAGATGTTCAACTGTCACAAATGCCTTACCCATGTGGATGCCGACGGTGAAGCCGTCAGGCAGGAGTTGCTTAGCTGTCCTGATATCAATGTCCTTGGCAGCAGCAGGAGAGGCAGGGTGGAAGCGAGGGTGATGAGAAGTAAGTTCACCGCGGTAAGCTTCACAAGGTAAAACATCCATTGGTTAGTTGTTCATGTAGATGCAATAAAATATTACCATCCATCCTCCTGGCGATCTCACGAGTCTTCTTATAACTCCAACGAATCGGTCCGAAATCTGCCTTATTGTTCATGAAACCACTGTCAAATGTAGGTTCCTTGTAAGGATTCGAGGACGAGACGTGAATCTGAAAACGCAATTATGAGAAAGAGGACAACATCTTCCTCAATGTCACCAACCTTTCCACGACTAGCTGGATATTCCTACGGAGTTCGAGAATTTTAATAATTGATGATGGTCCGTCGATAGTTGACAGCTCACCAGATACTGGAACCTAATAGAACCAATATTAGATATGTCGTTGCGTGAAAATATAGAACGAACATAGTTATATATTTCCCAGGAGGGAGAAGCGAGTGATCGGCGTAGGCTGCAACCCGTTAGATGCTTAAAAAATTATAGAATACAAATATATTACCTCCCGAAACGATAGAGCCAAACCTGGCATTTTTGATAAGCATCACGATACAAGGATATGCGGTATGTAACATACATGACTGGCTTGTCAGGCTTATCCTTGAAATAGGTATCCCAGAGCTTGCCGAACTCGGGACCCATCTCTTTCAGCTCTTGCTCGTTGGGGCGGATCTGAGATGAGGTTAGTCCATCTGGATATCATGGAGTGAGGTTGCGATTTAGTACCTTGAAGCCAGCATCGATTGCATTGGAAGATAGGCGAGCCTTCTCGGGGCTAGTTTCCCATTCCGCAAAGAGCTGCTCGATGATGTCACAAATCAACTCTGCTTCTCACTTGGCTGAAGACCATACCTCCTTCTGAGCTTCCTTGTCACCACGAAGGAAGTCATCCAGTGTGACAGACTCGTTGGACACGCGGAAAACTATTATAAAACATATTGAGCAGAATCCCAAGACAATTATGTCGTGGAACTCACTAGAGAGCGTGGTATAATGGTCCTGATATTGCTCCCTGTGTACCTGTAGTATTAGCTTCACTCAAACGGGTAAAGGGGGTACGCTGACCCAACTCCTGGAAGATCACTAACGACCTTTATATCAAGCGACTTCAGCAAGTCAGCAGAACCGACTCCAGAGCGTTCCAAAATTTGAGGAGTCCCAAGCGTTCCACTGCTCAGGACGACACATTTCCGTGCTTTGACGATGGTTTCTTGGACCTTCGCGCCATGGACACGATTTCTCGAAGGAACATAAGCGACACCAACTGCTTTAGTTCCCTCGAAGATTACACGGGAAACACGAGCATTAGTGCGCAGGTAAAGGTTGGCCTGAACATCCATAACGCTGTGAACGTAGGCTAGATGGGTGTTAGAGCCCGGCATGGATGTAGGTAATATCTAGCTTACCAGTCGCAGCGTCACTGCGCCTCCCTGTATGTCTATTGATGTATTTCGCCCATATTTCGGAAGCGTTCGAAGTGTCCAAATCTGGGAACGTGTCTTCAGCATTGGAATAACTGGATGTACGCAATAGAATCACCTTGAATATCATCTGAGGAAGGGCTCGTTTTAAGATGTTGTCAGTACGAAACATAAAAATTCTCCATACCACTGAAGGGGATGCCTATAGCATCTGACGCTCGTAAGAAGTCTTGGGCAAGGGCTGTGATTGTTCCACCATTACTGATCGCAATGGGTCCATCGTATCCATGGGTATCATTATTGGTCGGCTTCTGATAGTTCTCCAACTGCAAAGGACGTCAGTTCTTTGAAGCAAAGATCTCGGAAGAGGGCTGCATACTCGTTTCATGAGAGGAAGCAAGTCTGACGTACACGTTAGCGACTATGCGTATCTCAAAATAATATATTATACCTTTGGCGGTCCAACCAGGAGACTTAAAATCATCTGGAGAGAGAAGTGAGCCTTTAGCCTACGAAATGAAGGCTGATACCAACCCCAGTCAGATGCAGAAGCCTGAAAGGCATGACCATTAAGACGTGAGCTACTCAATTCAGACGATGATACTCACCCTAGTATACATCTACAGCCGATTGAGAGATTAAATAACCCTATTATTGATAGTGAACCATTTACTGACCTGGAAGTTGATACTATTGACGAAGCAATTAGATGGGTCTGGAAGAGTGGAAAAATAGTCTCACCTGCTTCCTCCGCCTATGGGGGTCGGGCCCTTAGAATGGAACCGACAAAGAAATCAGAGACCACTCACCAAGAATGTTGGCGCATCTAAATTTGCGGTTAACGGGATGTTCTACGACCATACTAGGCAGAGAACTCACGGAACAATACTTTGTCGTCCTCTTAGGTGAGAGGACGCCTCGGTGTCAGTGTAAAATGTCGCTTTATCATTGCTGTATACCCAATCATGAATTGCAGTCCCGGAGTTTTTTCATCGTGGCTTACATTCCATCCCTCTGCATGTTCTTCACATAGATACCAGGCCTGGAACTATATGAGCGGAGGGGGAAGCATAGATAGAAGTCTATGTTACCTATAAACCCAAGGATCATCGCGGTTATTTGCTCCGCCTTTGGAGTTAATGAGTCCATTGTTTGTATGGGGGTGGAAGGCATAAATCATACCTTCGATGAGCATTACCTTCAGGTTCGGGTCGGCGTAGGCGAGCCGTCCAGCGACGACACAGCCTACAGACATGTTGGACGATTTATTGAACGTGAGCAAGGGATGTACTAACCCGCAGGCCCTCCTCCTGCTACGATAACATCAACTTCTTCGGGGTGACCCATGCTTGTTTCGAGGAAATAAGGTAGCAAATAAAAGTGGTGTGCAAAATGGAGTGAAAGCACTGGGAGACTGTGGATTCTATTTCGAGGAACTTTTATACTGGAGTTGGGGGGGCCCCCAGGGAGTGGATACGCCACTGGAAGGCAGGGTAACTCGTGGATGGAGAGACAGAGGCCGAATGCCCATCGTCAGATGATGAGGCGTGGACACAAGAAGAGGAGAGCACATAATTCAGGTTCTCCATTAGGGCTTTGAGCTCCACGAAAAAAATAACTGTAGTCAATTCAAGATTGGTTATACTATCCTTGAAGGGTCTGACTGACATATCGTGGTTAGGTTTGCAAGCAGTTCCACGGCAATGGGAACTGCGCACACCTTGAATACGTGGTCAAATGATGTACCAAGAACGGCCACTAATACGCCGGAGCAACCAATGTCCATTGGGAGAACCTTATGTGGGGATGGCAAGAAGAAACCGCGATGTGACGTTAGTAAACGCTTCTGTGTTCATCATTGAGGTTTCAAAATACGGGGAAAGCCCGATCACTGGGCATGTCACCGGGCTATGATGCGTGGGAGCTGGTTTTCGCTCGGCATCTTGGATGTTAAGTATGTCGAAGAAGGCGAGAGGATGCTGTATTGTAATGCGATATATCAGCCAGGGCGGGTCGGCGGCTGACTTGCGATACCATGAAGCAGTACTATCGGAGCTGGCAATCGTTCACATGACTTGCGAGTATATGTCCAAAGAAGAGATATGGGAAAAGGTTTATGCTGAATCAGACATATCCTGACGGTCTTCCTTGTTATCGAGGTGCGTCAATTGTCGGATTGGGAAGGAGGTGGGAAGGTATATTCAGTTTCATGGCCTAATCAGAAAGACTAAAGACAAGAATGGGTACAAACTGGGATATAGAGCGGCAAAGGGGGTCTTGAGTGATTCTTACTCCACTAAGTTAATAGTGGAGGGTCGATTGGAGTGCGGAATATCTCTTCTACCGCTATTTATGGGACGTACAAAACAGTCTACCGAGCCTAGCGGCTCTCAGAAGACGCCCTAAGACACCTCAGAAGAAAAGGGATCGTACCAATCAGGAGTGAGAAATATCATATATCTAACATATATATGTTGTTGATTGGTTCCAGGTCCGCAGAAGGTGGAAGTCTGGTGATGATCGCCTGAGGTTTAACATGGCCGGGGATCGGTTTTCATTCCAAAGATACAGTGTGGGACGAAAAGACTTTGACCGGGACTGTCACTTGGGAAAACCATAGAAGGTCGAGTTCCTTGCATTGAAGGGTCTTCGTAGGAGTTCGGTGGGTGGGCTATCGTTGATTCGGGCAGCCGTGTGTGAAGTTTGGAGATGTAAAGCCAGTAAGATTGTTCGAGGACTGGGTTGAACTTTGTGCTCGTCGAACTATATTGTCATGCTTCTGGATTCACGAATGGCGGTGGTAGTGGTGGTGGTTTGTGGTTAAGGCCAATGGTATGGCTGCTATGGGTTTCCCACGTGGTCTGTGTTGCCGCACCGCCACCAGCCGTTGCTACCCATTAGCATTTCGACCTCCATCTGGCTTTATTTGGCATGACGCTTGTATGATTTCAACACTAGAGTCTGCGCCATTATATGTTTCCACCTGGGCCCGGTTGCTCTTCTGAACGGCTAGGGCATCAATGGTTAACCATAAACCTCTCCCGCCAATACCCGCCAATCTGACTGTACTTTCGCTTGATGCAAGGAGTCATCGAGCACAACTCGTTCAACTTATCCTGTCAGAGGTACAAGAACCTGGGATAGAAAATAGGCGAGATGGGTGGGCAGTTGTTTTGGAAGAGGTTCTCGATGAGTTCGGTCAGTGTCTCAACAAGGGCGATTGGTTGAAAGGGATCAGGGAAACTCGAGAGCTGCGAACATACTCGCGGAACTACCAGGCGAAACGTGATAAAGAAATCAAATTGAAAGATGTAGCAAAAGCAAAGAAACAGGTTGACTCTCAAGAGAAAGTCTTACGCATACACCCTCACGACGAGTCGTCGAAGGGGGAAGTGATAGAGGGACTATCTGCTAGTGATGAGATTCGTCTTGGAAAAGACAAAGAGTTGCCCTCAAGGCCTTCATCCGCCATGAATAAATCTTCTGGAAAACATCTTTTACTTTGTGTGGCACCGCTCGAGAGTCGAGTTCCGGTACCCGTCGAGGACAGTGGGTTTGATCTCATCCCTGCTAACATCGGATGTACTTTTGTACCTGGATCATTTTCACTTCTGGAAGCCGAAGAAACAACTGTGCTCTATGGGAGTAGTGAAATATGTCAGTACCACTGGTCTCCTCTTATGGTGTATTACTGACCCCACGACTACAGTCCCATCTGTCAACAACGCAGTAAAGGTCTTAGGAGGTACATTCACTTTCAAAGGCGTCAATTCGACTACACAACATAAGCTACTCTTCAACGTTCTTCGAATATCAATATATATACACCTTTCGCTCGTCTTGGAACAGCATATACTCTCGGACTCGAACGTACACCTAATATTTCAAAGGCCAAAGATTCCTTCCCCTTCCCCTTCGGCGCCAGATCGTCCTTCGATGGAACGGACTATAACGACCGAGTCGAAATCCAAGAAACCAACTTCATTTTTGCCTCCCGGAATTCTGTCATTTTTCTCGAAGAACAACATGAGTCACCGTTCCAGTACTATCATGCCTATCCTTGGACGTGGGTCGCTTGACCTCGGTATATCCACATCTCGTCAATCCAAACAAGAAGAAAAGCCGCTTCGTCTCTCCATCGACACAAGCGTTAGCCGGTTACGTCGGTTTTCTCTAATCGGGGATCGGAGGCCCTCCGTAAAGAACTCGGTGGGTTCTGTGGAAGATGCGAAGACACACTTCTCGGTCGTTCTAAAACAGATTCAAGATAGTGGAGGGCTTCTCTCAACATCTCCTGGTGTCTTTTTCGAACCACCGACTCTGATTGTAGACCTAGCAGAAAAAGAGCGCCATACTCCCACACGACGTTTGAAAGGCGACGAGAGGGCAGGACTATCAAGCCTTTTGGGTTGGGATGGGAAAGAGACCCAAGGAAAAGGAATGTCAGGAACGCTCGGATTTATACGGCAACAAGAATTGTCTGTTCTCTTCTCCCATCATGTTCCGTGTGCATCTTCAGGATCAGAAACGCCTTCTTCGTTAGCCTCCTCTTCGTCTTCTTTTCAAAAAACGAAGCCATTTCTCTACACCACTTGTGGTCGGCCGTCCTGGAAGACATACACGTACTACTCTTCTGATCCAAATAGTGATACCAGTCTAGGAGAAGCTATCGCCGAATTCATATCTAATTTCGAGGAGGCTTGTGGGCAGCCTGGATGTCATTACAAACTCGGCCAGCACGAAACGCGTCTTATCCATGGCGGCGTGCTTATCACCATTAACACAGAAGAGAACAAGGATGTTGATGGTCCCCCGGAAGTCGGTTTCATTGATGTTTGGGAAAATTGTGTTGTTTGCGGAGCCAAAACTAAACGGAATAGGATGACAGATGGCACATAGTAAGCCTCCGAAGAGACTTTACACATCTATATCATCTAACGACGCTTGGTATCTAGCTTGCTATCATTTGGTAAATTTTTAGAGTTGTTGGTGTATTCACCTGCATTATGCTCTTTGAACCCGACATTATGCGAACACACATCTCCACCCCCTCGACCATGGCCAACACATCCTATCTCCCGGTTAAATACCGTCCGAAACTTCTCTACGGAATCTTATACTGTTTCGTTCACCCTCACTTTGATTGAGTATATTTTCGAGCTGCGTGTACCCCGCTTGCAGATAACTCGAGGGACTGGGGAAAGATGTTCGAAAGAATCAATTGTGCCTGAAAAGCAAGTTGTGGAGGGAGACGGGAAAAAGGAACTCAGACGTGAGATAAAACGTTGGTGGGAAGGAGTTACGGACCATCTTGATAAACTAGTAAGTGAAGATCAACCAAGAAATAGACAAAACCTTCATTCTCCCTTATTCCTAGGAGACAGTACTTGCTAGCGACGAATCACCCACGCCAAATAAAGCATTGCCTCGTTTACCATCAGCAGATGATGCATATGATGGGGATGACAGCAATATAGATGAAGCAGAACCGCCCAAGACTCCACCACATGACCCGATGACTAGTCTTCCGCCCCTGCCCTCGACATCTCACCCTAATCCCATATCCGATGCCGATTTACCGGCTACCCCTTCCCCGGTACCTCCCGCTCCCGCATCAACGCCCGTTCGTGATTCGACAGGACCTCCTGCTCATCGCCTGTCGAGTCTGCGTCACACCTTCCAACGTATCGAGCAAGCACTCTATTCTGAGTTATCGAGGACACCTGTTTCGTCTTTGAACGACGTCCGGAGGTCGTTCTATCACGCAGCAAAGGGTGCGCAGAAGAGGTTATTAGCTTGGCAAAAGAAACATGTTCAGCTAACTGCGGATACACGGGCGCACTTGGAACTCTCAGTCGACGAGCCTGAATGGTGGGGTCAAAAGTGTCATGCCGTTCCGGGTGGTAATATCATAGTGCGGGAAGATGATTGGGGTAGTATTATTGCGTTTACTCTAAGGTAAGGGGAAGTCTTCTATTATATTGGATCGTTTCTCAACGTTTTTTTGTAGCACATCCGAGTATCAGCACGAACTATCCAACTTGTCCATTAATAGATCTACTTCGCAGCAATTGGCTTCACAACCTTCTCTAGCCTCGCCCAGTCAATCGTCATTCTTCTCGTCTGCTGTTGGTTATAGACTCTTCACGCCATCGACCCACACCCAGCTAGATCCTGATCAAGAAGGTGTGGTCTGGAGCGAACCCGAGTCCTTCTCTTCCGTCATTTCACGCAAAGAGCACCCTCGTGACCCTACAATTCTCTCCATCAGAGAAGTCCTTCGTCAGAAGTCGCCGGTGGATGGAACGGCACTTACTGCATCCCGTTTTGGAAGTCTGGGAAGCGTTACACCACGAAGTGTTGCTGCACCTCCTTCCGCTTGGGCCAAACCAGATGTTCAGATCAGCATGGATGCAGCCGATGGCGATTTCACCCCGATGCCTGACACGATAGAGTCGGCTGGGAAGATCTTGCAAGAGATCGAGTCTGTTACGAACGAATCATCCCGGTCAAGTTCCAGGGCGTCTGGGATCTCTATGTCAGATTCTGTCATTGACAGTTATATCCGTCGGGGAAAAGCATCCTCTGTCATATCCGTGGAGAGCGAGGCGACCATTGGACGGAAACATGGAAGTACCGTTAAACTCTCGAGCCTCCCTCCTCCACTTCCCCCCAAAGATGAATCAAGGAAGCAAGAAGACGTTTCAGAGACCCAGTATGGGACTCACACCGGTTCGACGGCATCCTCATTTGCTGGTACTCTTGCTAGTGGCTTAAACAGTGCCATGCGGTATGTGCTAAACAGTGGCGATACTGCTCGCGGATCCTCCACATCACCGAAAAGTCACCACGGTCTTCTTCTGGCCGATGCATCCAGCATCGATGAACGGCCCCATATCAAGTACGATTGGACGTTGGGCAAACGGCTCAAGTTCAGCTGCACAGTGTACTATGCGAAGCAGTTTGATATCTTGCGCCGACGCTGTGGGATCGATGATGTTTTTATCAAGAGCCTGTCGAGAAGTGCAAACTGGGCTGCGGATGGGGGGAAAAGCAGGTCGAACTTCTGGAAAACATCAGACGATCGCTTTATCATTAAGACTCTGGTAGATGCATGGAATGTTGCTGACTTGTGAGTTCTTCTTATCTCCCTTTTCAGTCAGGTGGGTTTACGAGTGTGCTTCTACAGGCAAGTTTTGATTGAGCTGGCTCCATCTTACTTCCGGTATGTGGACGCAACAGCAAGTAAAGCCACGGTACTCGCGAAGATGCTCGGGTTCTATACTATCGAAATCAGAAACCTTGAGACGGGGGCGGTCCAATCTAGATCAGATTTGCTGGTCATGGAAAACCTATTTTATGACCAGAAAGTTGCCAAGACATTTGATCTGAAAGGCATACAAGGCCGTAAAGTCAAAACAGGGGTTAAATCAGCACAGAATTCGAGAACCAAAACGATGTTTGATGGGGAATGGATTGAAGGTAGGGTCTTGTGGCTGGCGTATCGAGGGAACTTGCTAATCAAACCTTTGTGTGGCTAGGCCAACAAAAAACTTTAATGTTAGTTCGTCCACATTCCAAGCAGGTTTTACGAGCAGCGATCAAGAGTGATGCAGAGTACCTCTCGAGGAGCAATATCATGGATTACTCGTGAGGGTCTACTGTTTCGTCGCTTTGGGCGTCGCTAACTGATATTTTAGGCTTCTTGTGGGTGTCGATGACGAAAATAAGCAGATAGCTTGTGGTCTTGTCGATACCATTGGTATACAAATATCTCACCTAAGCTCTTACTATGTTCTGACCTTTTCAATCTATCAGGGAGTTATACATTTGCAAAGACCTTGGAATACAAAGCAAAACACGGGCTTAATTCCGGAAAAGATATAACTGTTATGCCCCCGGCGGAGTACCAGGAAAGATTTGTTAGTGCGTTAGATGGATATTTTTTGGCCTGTCCAGGTTTGCCAATTTTTTCAAATCTTCGGTGCAACCCCCCTCATAATACCGACAGACAAATGGTCGAAGCCGTTGGACGAATCGAAGATTATTAATGATCCCAGCCACCTTTCTAGCGTTTTATGACCTGGATTGGCTTATGTCTATTTATTTGCATAACTTATTGTGATTCGGGACCCAGTAGGGATCACTTCTCGTGTCCCCCCCTGACGTATCTACAACCATAGGACTTTGTACTCATGGACCCCCTTTACATAGCATTTCGTTGATAACCCATTAACTTATCAGGTGGAGAATATTGCATTTAAATATTATACACGTCGCGTGAAGCCTTAATTGGAAACACGTGCTACAGTTAAGTGACCACGTGATTTATACGTTAAGGGCACTTGGATTTTAACCAACTATTGGTTTGTGTGTTTTTCATGATGTCCGATGTGGCAAATCCTCTAAACAAGATTCTGAACAATATTGCTTCTGGATTACATCCGGAATATCCCAAAAGCCGCTCTCTATACGAACATTTTGTCCAAACACGCTACGCCGAGCTTATCGAACCGATAGTATTGGATAAATGGAATGAAATTTCACAAGAAACTCCGAGGTCGAGACCCTCGACGCATTTCTGCGAGGGAGTATGTGCCGAAGTATTTGGCTCGCTCTCGGATGAGCAGCTATTGGATCTTCAAGGGGAGGCCGAGCAACTGTGGTCAGATGCAAAAAACAGTTATGATACGGAGATACGCATGTTATATGCCCAGTCCGATGCTACTCGCGAAGAGTTAGTTGGTTTAATTCTGTGCTATGGTAAGTGTGTACTGATGATCCTATGGCGTTAGATCTGTCAAAGCACTTCCAGACTTTCTTCGTCCAATACTTGCCGCTATAGAAGCGATGACAGGCTTGAAGTCGATATTCTGGGCTGGTGGAAAAATAAATGATGGTCATGGCTTGATGAAGTATGTGGTCCCCATTTCTGATTAACCATAAGTTTTGACATCAACAGTATTACGAGAGAACACAGGCCAATTGATGTCACCTCCGAGGCTCCTTTGACCTTCCCTAGGACGCAACGAGATTTATTTGAGCGGACTGCGCAGGAATGGATGTATGATTGCAGCATGAAGTTTCTCGGTCGGTACCTAGTGCCTGTTTAATAAAAAAGTAGACAACATTAACCTCAATATCTAGGGGAATGCATCGAATCCTCATCCGCACCCTCTCTGCGGCTCTTGTCATCAGCAGCAACGGATCTCTTCGTTGGTGGACATGATGCTCACAACAGTAGTCATAAACCTCAAGCGACTACTAACGCAGGTGGAAGAGCTAACGGAAAGCGGAAAACCCAATCTGGACGATCTCTTGGGCCCTTTAATACAAATCGTGCTAAAAAAGCGAAGTTTAACCCGACTACCGAGAGTCCAGGACCCTCGTCAACGGGGCAACCGGCCATCCCACAAGAATTTGACCTTGGAGTTCGTACAAGTCCGCCTTTTCTATCCAGTGACGTTTCCCAGGACGGCGGGCCTGCATCAAGTCCGAATATAGAAAACCATGGTGGACCTTCGCAGTTCGCTGGTGCTATGTCTGATTCAAACCCATCGCCCTCCAAAATGCGAAGAAGTTACCCTGATGCAACAGGTCTTCTAACTAGATCGAAAGTTGGAGTTGGCAAAGCCCGACGATCTTACCTCGATCTAGTGACCACAAACATCTCAATTTCCCCAATACACAATCTCCCACCAACATCGAAGCGTCGAAATAGCCTACCTGTCCGGCCTCAAAAAGCAGCTGCACAACAGGAAGCTTCGATTACAGCACCTCTACCAACTCCAACGCAGAAAAAGCCACTGGTCCCCAAAAGTACAGATCACTATCCCAGCATCATCCGCGAACTCCTTCCATCGATTCCTGCGTCTGCTACATGGATCCACCGATCCCTCTACGATATTCTCAAAGTCAATCTTGGCCCACAGTATCACACCGCCCTCAAGCTCCTCATAGAGTTCGAATCTCTGCACGGGTTCACCACAAAACGCAGCAAACCATTTTCAGTCGCACTACGCCCTGCGGAGGTGGAAACGTGGGTTAGTACAGGGCGGGGACGTGGTGGAAGAAAAATTATTGTAACCCAACCCGAGGATTACGCCAAAAGATGGTGGGCGTGGTGGATGACGCTGCAGCCGGCGTGGAGGAAGGTTGATGGTGGAAAGCCTGTTACGCCCAGCGACGAAGACGCGACCAAGCTCGGCGGGGAGAGTTACGATTGGAAGGTGGCTCCTGGGTCAGGTGGGTTCTTAAATGTGGCGGCATCACTCTATTGGTGGGGATGTGCGGTTTATATGAAGGAGGCAGCTGAGAAGGAGGATTGGGAGAGGGCCATGAAGGATTTTATATGGGTGATGGGATGTGTTGTGATATCTACGAAAAAGATGAAGGCTACAGTTGGGCTTACAGAGGAAAACGAAAAAGACGACGATGTTAGAGCACCGGAAGGGGTCGCAGGTGAAGCGGGACTGCCCACCGGGGCAAGGGACGAGGAGGATGAGGCAGACGAGTTAATGTATGAAGATTGATTTTACCACTGCTTATCGTAACCCGTATTTATATACGTACGTATGTTCTGTTTTCTGTCTCGACTCCCAACCCACCATTTCTCAAAGACATTTCTTGGACATTTCTATGATTCATAAGTTAGTTATTGGGAAACTTATATACTTTCTCCCTGAGTGAGTACGGCAGCATGGCCCGAGGCTAAGCCCATATACTCCCACGGCATGACTCGGACCTTGGCGTGTCCCAGGCTATCTCCTGTTGCCCAACGGAATTCTGCTTGGCGCCGCTCAGCGCTGAGCGCTCAGGATTGGCTGACTCTAGGGAAGTTTCATAACAGAGTTCGAGTGTTTAACGTTGCAGCCTTCAACTGCCCTAATTTACCTTTTTCAAGACGCCTCATCGACCAACTACTCGTTCTCCTGCATACGGTTCAACGAACTTTATATCCAATATAGGAGAAAATAACATGTCACATGTTACAGAAGGCTGTAATGCTGTGCACTGCCTTTTCTGCAATATTCACTCTTACGAATGCTGAGTTGATAGAGGTGACGGGCACGGCGGTCACCTCCACCCCAACATCCACCTCCACTAGTTCCAAATCCAGCGACACTCGGATCATGGTCGAGGCTGCGTGTATATCATAGGGTGCTCTACAGAAGCTGCAGACAAAAGCAATTGTCTAGAGTGCGTTTTCGGGTATAGACTAGCTCCATCCCTGGTGTTCCGACTGGAATCTCAGCTACACTCGTGTACCCGCATCAAAAGGCTACCCGGATGCCTTCAGGCCAATTTTCTGGAAAGAGAGCTCGACACCGCTATGAGATACTATGAATGTGGCATTAGTAAGTCGTCCAGTCCCAAAATCTTAGTAAAGTATCAACACCGTTACTTTGAAATACATATTGTAAAGCCCATCCTGACATATGTATTAAGGTCAAACGTCGAACTGGAGTGTACATCATTGGAACCTTCGCCAAGAGCAAGAAAGGACACACCGGAAAGAATTACAATCTTTAGGATTTGATCCGTTACACTGGGTCCCACCACCATGTAGGGCCGCGGCCTGGAATTGCATGCCGAGCGTATCATGTCTCCCAAATAGGTAGTTGATTATACTAAATCCATTTCTCGGGTTTATTACATTTTTCAGCCTGGAACGTGGATCTGATTACACAGATGCCACCCCGTTCGCACTGGCCAGGTCACCCTAGGTTACTTAAGCACAGCCTATAAAGACTGTTGCTACAACTTGCTAATCAAACAGAGCGTCGATCTTTCCCCATTATATCAAGCCTTGAAGCATCCGAGGGCATGACTCTATACAATCTACCCTTCAACGTGAACGATATCGAGTCGGTGTCGCTTTACGCACAGCACTTGAAAGCCCTGCGGAAACAGGCTCTCGCGCGGCCCCTCCGCTCTGGTTTAGTATTTACATGCAATCTAAGCACGTCATCCGAACCCATTGGGGACCCTGCAAACAGCCGTCTTCTTCCCCCATTTGCGTTCGGAGAAGGCGCGATCTCTTTTCGGCTCGATAAGCCGCTGAAAGTGGGCGTCGACAGGTGGTCGCAAGTTTGGTTGGCTCGAGTTTTTCCCGATGTTGCCTGCGATACGACGTCGTCGTCGCTTGTAGTTAAATTCGTACAACCATCGCTTTTGCCAATCCCAGATCCGCACTCCCTTTTGGATTTTGGTCGGAGGTATAGGATCCCTGAGGAAGTTGCCCTTCGAGAAGCAGAGTCTTATCATAAGCTCGGGTTTCTTCAAGGGTCAATAGTACCATATTTCTTTGGTCTTCAAAAAGTCAGTCAACTCGCCCCACATGTATTTGTGGCTAATCCAACATCTACGCAGTTAGCCATGCCATCCGGAGAAATTGCTTGGGTACTTCTCTTAGAATATATCAAAGGGCCCACGATACAAGAAGCTTTCGAGGAACCCGAATTCGAAGCTTCCAATCAACCGAGACCAGAATCTCTTTCCAAAGCCTGTAAAATAGTACGCTAGATTTTTTTTCTCTAGCTAATTTATTGAATGTGTCCATGCTACAGTACAAACACGTCATGGAAGGTCTGCATCGAATTCACTCGATCCCTTTTACCACGCAAGATATAAGGTTAGAAAATATTGTCTTACTCACGCCGTCAGAGATAGTTTTCATCGATTGGTCCATGGGAGACCAAGTCGATAACGAACTCATTCAAAATAGAGAGCGGCATCAGATGTCCGTTTTATTCAATTGGATTCCGACATACGGCGGCCTTATTATAACATGGGGAAATACAAATCTACCACCGGAAATACTGGAAAGAGTCGAACCCGTACAGTATGTTTCGTCTCTATCATCTTTGACACCCCTAAAATTCGAGTAACATTAGAGTACTACAAGAGCATCGAACTAGTCCTGCACCGCTAATATTATATCCCGACTATTACGACCCCGGACTGCTAGCAGCGAGCGTCTTATCCGACGCTTGGTATACACCAGACCCCATGGATGATGTTATGGCTGTTAACTACTACTAGAGTCTCTATGTTCCCAACTGTATAGAATTTCGGAGTTATATCTATGATCAATTTTTATTATACCGGAGAGAAGTGTCGGATTTCGGACATAGTTTTCTTCCGTTCCGTCATCAACATCAACTTCCATCGTTTTTTCCTATGATAACCAAACGAAATCCGGTATAGACAAACCGTACCTAGGACTTTATGGCTTCGGGGAAATATGAACTATTCGAAGAAAGATTATACTCTGTTACGACAAGCAGTCAAATCGATTTCCAGTCTCAGGACCACGATCTCATGTTAGACTCAGTCAAAAAACCTCTACCGAATTCGAGCTCTAGTCCAGTTTCTGCTACATATGGATACCCGCGTCGAATGATTTCACCGACCAGACCTCATGCTAAGACCCGAACATCAGGAACCGTGTCTCCAAGAGTGCAAGGACGGCCCCGGGGCTTGCAAATGGGTCAAACTGGGAATACTTCTTTAAAGACAGACTCATGCATCCAATTTCACACTCTTGAGGACTCTACTTGCGACGATRAAATGACTTCTACCATCCTATCGGATCTACCATGCTCTTCACCTCCTCAATCGTCGTCTCCTTTCCCGCAACCATCTTCAAGCCCACCCTGGGAGAACTCGCCCCCAAATTTCCCAGTTTCTTTTCTACTTACCAGCGTATCAGATGATACCAGTGCTAACATTGTCTCTATCAACGCTCCATTTTCAAGCAGCACTCCAGATTTATCGCCGGACTCACCTAGAACCCACTCGTCTCCGCCAGATGGAATAGCTTTTGATACCGCAGAATCTACACAATCTTCCCGGGGCTCGGAAAACTCTCACTCGTGCTCAAACACTGTTTCTCCGGACGACCATGCGCATACAGACACCTCATCTCCCGAAAAGTTAGATCACACTGACAGAAACGGGTTCAGTGAAAAGTTACATCAACTTCTCTTAGCTGTGATTACAAAACGTGAAGCGACGAATTCCACGAACCATCAAACTCATGGAGCCCATTTCCGCCGATACTATTTAGAGGATTCAGCTCTGGAAATCGATAGCTCTGGATCTGGCCCCGAATGTTTTGAAGGTGGCTTTGTTAATTTGGATGACTCATCTGGGCTCGGCTCTAGCCATGGCGACAATCACACAGCTACGATGATCCCGCATTCTTGGTTCGAAGTGGAATCTCATGGACGTGATCACTCCGGTCCAACCTGTCAAGGTGTCACTCGAGACACTCCAGGCAACATTAATTCTGATTATATATATTCGCGGCCGGGGATAGCGACGCCCTCACTATGTATTTCGCCCACTTTAGAAGCCTCATCTACTCTTCACATGGATCGAACACTCGCTGGTATTGATGGAGACGATTCATATGTAACATCATCGGGACCTGACGACGATAACGAACTCAACACTCTCGTTTTTGCTTCTCCAGTCACATCTAGGCCCTGCATCTCAAGCCGCAGGTGTTTGAACCCAGAAACAAATCTTGGGTATACATTCCGACGTACCTTCCTCGCTAGGTGAGTAACATCTAATCGCATCAGCTCTGGCCGACATCATGATATATATGCGCGGTAGATCCGCCTCCACTACGTCAGAGGAGGGGCTGCCTACACCCACACAGACAAAAGCGCTGTGCCAACCCACATATAGAATTATCAAGCGCGCTGAGTCATTCTCTCGACAGCGGGAGGCGCTTTTACTTCGGCGTAATGGTGACGCGGAACCGCCAGTTAAGAAGCAGCGTACCAACACGTCCCAGGACGCAAACGGGAGACGTATCGAATTTGCAAATGGACCAGCCAGTTTAAGGAGAGCTGCATCTTTAAAATCAGACGTCCCTGTTAGTGATGAGGTTCGTACATGTCTTGACTCGACACACGATACACATATGCCAACCAAAACCGGACAGTCCTATGCACCTACTGTCCCCTCAACGCCACGAGGTGATATACCCCTCGTCTCATCAATCGGCTTGCGGTACCGTGGGTCACGGCTCCCAGTTCCTATTATTGCACCGCCTATTGACCACGCTGCGCGTCTACCAATGAGCCAAGAAAGTTGTGCCAAAATACGATTACAGAGGTTAATAGAACGGGAGATAAATGGGAGGCAGCGTGATGGGCTTGTGAGTGGGGACGTGGAACGGGGGGTCGACAATAACCCCCCGCAGAAGGGCGTTGGGAAGAGTGAATGTCAACCCCCCTCTGAATCCGAAGAAGAGACGGACGAGGAAAGCGTTAATGGCTGTGAGGACGATCCTCGGGAGTTATGGGAGGACGATTTAGGAATTGGAGAGAATTTGAGGTGCAAGATTGTAGATTGGATCCTTAAGGTTGCGTTTCCTCAATCCCTGGTGTAAATTTCCTCGAACTAATCGTTGAGGCTTCTGAAGGTTGTTCCGGTACCTCCAACTATAGCAAAGAATCGCCACTCTAGATCTGTATCCGAATGTTCCACATTATCAGCAACTTCGTCCTCATCCACTTTGGTATCATCATGGCATTCAGCCTCGCCGTATACTGCATCATCCCAGGATTCAACTACGCCATCCGGTGCTGCTATTTCTAAAATTCCAAATCTCCTTGACCAATTGTCTACATCTCCCGAGACCCGGTTTCATGCTGCATATATGTTTCTACGCTATTTCTATCTTATTAAAGGAAACCCTGGATCTCCAGGTTTATTCCATTTAGGTAAGCATGGAGAGTTGCGATGCTCAGAGGAGGAATTTGAGCTAGTGATATGGGACATCGCTGTTGGGTGTCTCGCTTTAAGTGTAAAGGTGAGCAAGCCCGATGTTGGCTTTCTAATACGTACATTGATCGTTCTGCTATATCATAGTACCACCGCGACTTTCTGGGCCCGCTTCTTCCTGTATACGCCTCCGAGTTCCAAGAATTGGCACCACATGAGGTATCTTACGAGGATCTGGAGGCATGTAGATCTATTCTCTCCTAAATACAAAGTGTTTACTTACATCCCGGTTTGAAGGCTTCCCAACGTGATATTCTTTCGGCGCTATCATATAGTCTCGGAGTAACCCCTCAAGCCGTTATCGATGAGCTCTGGCGTGCCCTCCCGTCACTTCGCTCGCTATTCGACTTCAGTGATGGGTGGAATTGCGTAGGGAGGGAGATATGGTGGCGATTGTTTGAGGCCATCTTAGGTTTGTCACCTCATTCTTTTTTTTCATTCAACGTCCCCAAACTGTTACAATGCGCACAGAACCAGATATTCTTCGCTTTCCGGTGACCCTGCTGGTTGCGGCTGCATTGACGGAGGCTATCATGGCCGCTCTCGTTCTCAGATACGAACACGAAGCCAGGTGGAAAACTAAGTTCAGTAAACGACTCAGGCCCGGAAGAGTTTCTCGGTTCACCATGCAAGCCGAATTAAAGAAGCGTATAAGGAATGAAGAAAGGGCGGAAAGGGAGGCAGAGGGCGTTGTGCTTGACATTCAGGCTGTATTGGGAATCGCCGATGTGAGCTTATTGTCCTGGCTTTAGATCTAGTTGACTAATGCCGTCGATTAGGCCAGACTGAATGAGTGTCGTTTTTGGTTGGCTCGGCTGGATTGACAGAGCCTTGACTTCCCTTTCGAGCAGCGAAATGATATTTTTCTAGGCTCCGTGTGGAACTTGTGTCTGTTGATTCATTCATTACGAGCCCATGTTGAACGTTTGCCGTCGAACGATATCATTGCTAGTATGCTGAGGAAAAGTCTTATCCCATCCTCAATACTAGTCACTTGTAAAGATGTTCTTTCCTTGTTTGTACACTACGAGTAGGGCCTCTAACGTGTTACCTGCGATCGAACACAGGCTTCTGTAGCTGCTCCGGGTCTGTAGCCCGATCAAGGTATACTTCTTCTGATGTTCATTACTCACCTTACATAACTAGCTTGATAACGTTGCGCAAAACTTTGCGTTCGATTTACGATTCGCTCTCTGATCCTCTTATCCTGCATTGTTTCTGGTCCGAACTTTATCGCCACTTCTCCACACCGGAACTGTCCGTCTTCTTGTTATCCCTTGATGAAAGTATCGACGCCATTGGGCCCGAACAATGTCACCACTGTCCCTGAGGACCATAATACCTGTGCAAAAAACCAAACTAAATCGCTCGCGTTCATTTTTCATTACTTGGTCCAGCAGCTCCTGTTTGAATACACTTTCACCGAA
>CEMJ01392983.1:1318-27453 GCA_900068955.1 Clitocybe nebularis | reverse complement strand
TAGCACTCCAGCGAGTCAACGGCCATATTTGGGCGATGTTTTCGACAGTAGAAGGTATCACGGGGTACAAAATGACAGGGAATGACTTGACGGGCGTCTGGGAGCTCATTAATTTCGGCCATCCGGCCACTGTGCCCCACTTCACCCTTGCACAGCTCGCCGGCACAGCTATTGTGGGGAAGGAGGAAGAGTGGAGGGAGGGGAGAGAGGTGAATCAGCCCGGGTAATAGCTTCTTCGTCATCAGGTCTCAGGCAGGCGCTGGCTAAGAACCCCCGAGATGAAATGATTGTCTGGGGCTAGTAGAAAGGAGGTACACTGGTTGCTGTTGCGATCCAGCGGGGTAGGAGAAACCATCATCGGAATCGTGCATCACGGAGCGCCTGGTGCGGTGGACATTGGTGGTGTTCGGGGAATTGAGCCATGGACCATGGGATGTCAGCAGGTGATGCTTTCCCCCTGGCGCCCCGCTCTCTTAAAACTTTTGATATTTTATGGACCTATATGGACCCATACATACCTTAGAATACAACACATCATCTGATGGAGAAAGGGGAAGTGATTTCAGGATTATCAGCACGATCACGACTCGGATAGCGGATCAAGGAGCAGCGTTTCTCGCTCATTGCGACAGGTTTCGCCACGGGATGCACATCGAGGAGCAAGTGAATCTTGTCGAGTCATATATGCCTGTCACTTGAGGCCTTTGCGCCCTGAAGCTCCGCCTGGCGCAGCGGGAGGATCCTGGCGGATTCACCGCGCGACGTGGGGACCGCAAATCCGTTGAGCCGGCCGCCATGGGATGGGTAAAACGCATGATCACATGCCTCGTGTTGGAGTGGATTTGGGAATGATTATCTTGAACTTTTGCCCATCGCCCATCGACCGGATTGAAAAAAATGTTCAAAAAAATGCTGTGAAGGTCTCTCCCTCTCTGGCAACTCAAATCTTGTGCGTGCAATCAGATGGCGCCTTCCCGTCGGCGTACCGCAGTCACGTCACCACCCCTCTCTCGGCGCCATATGACAATTCGTGGCGGACGGGCTTTTTTGACCATAAATGGAAACGGGAATTATTATCAGAATGTGCACCGCTGGCAATAGCTTCCTGATTTGAGAGTTGGGCGTACAGGTGGATCATGGGACGGAGGTGAAGGGGAGGCGCTCAAGGGAATGCATGTGCAGAATGTAGAGGACCAGTTGATCAATAGAGTATGTATGGCACTCTCTCCGATCCACCCCTCGTTATGCACACGAGACGACAACCTGTGTGCCCATTGGCATGATACACGTATCATTTATTCGAACCTTCATTATAGGGCACGGATGAAGTTACCACCGCTATGGATTTGCTCTGAATTGGGAAGTTCGCTGGCCAGCTAGATCTCACAAAATTCATTGACCGTGAGGTCCGTGACTGGTGCAAACGTGAATAGAAAAACGACGATCAATATAAAATTGGGGGGTTGTGATTGAAGAGACATCCGGCGAGTTTACTGTGTAACCTTAGACGAGGTATTTCCGCTCCTGGCCAAGTCTCGGTCGGAACAACCTCGATCCTACCAGGGAATGCCCCTCCCGCCTGTTCCTCCCTCGAATATTTCTTCCATCAGTTGAATTTCAGTAAACATCATCCGCCCATCTGCGTCCGCACGGGCGATACCATCCCAGATGATCAGGAAAGATATGTTGCCACGTCGGCTCAACGCCAAGTTGCCGTGGTGCACTCGAAAGTTATCCCATCGATGGCTTTGCTAGGCTTTGATGGAAGGTTTTTTGCCCAACTTTTCTCTTTCGGGACTCTGATTTCGATATTTAGCCGCTGGTCCGCCAAATAATTTAGAAGCAACTGAGGTGGTAACGCACCCAGTCCTCGATTCTCCCATCACCCCTGGCTGGAACCAGGTTTTATGTGATCAAAGCAACACTGATTGCTCTATACTTCTATGTTCGATAATTAGCTCGTTTCCATGCAAGTTAAGTTTAATCCAGCAGCTTCGTCATGTTCGGCCTTGTGGCATAGCATTATTAGTGAATGTATTCACTCCTGATTCCCCATGCACTTGTATCCAAGGCTGTCTACGGTCTCTATAGAGTTACGTTCTCTGCTTTAAAATGAAACTCAGGACGCCATTGGCATATCCCTATGTTAAACGTTCTCCACGTGCAGTGATGAAGTTAAAACTCAAGTCTGTTGGTGGCGTAAAGTGTTTGAACATAAGTGAAAGCAAGTCGCCTTCCATCCCCGCTAGATCTGAGTCATGTCCGTGGTATTGAAAGTCCCAAACAAACCCGTCTACGGCCGTTGCCTGATGATCAGTCATCCACGAGCTCCTCAACTATAATGTTAACCCACTAGTATTGGTGCCGGGCACACCTCCCCGTGTTGTACCCCAATACCCATAGGATAACGCCGAGGACTCTATACAATAAGTAGCTAACCATGTAGCCCGGGCTCGGACCATGGTCGACCGCTGTGAAGCTCCGATGGATATAATCCCAAGGATATTTGAAAGATGCCACCCGGCCCGGGCGGATCCCGCCTCCAACCCGCAAACTTTTAAGCATCTTTTAAAGCCATCATTGGGCCATCAGGCATTGCCTGTGAGTTATATGTGGGTGGGAACCCCCACATCCAATGAAACAGGTCTACTCGCTTGTTCTCATCCGGTCGTCGGGCGACCTCACAGAATTCTCACTGACCGGGGCAAAAGCAAGCTAACTGGCGGCCAAAGGTGCCCGAGGAGGATAAGAATATAAACCCTGGCGGAAAATCCCCCGTTCGTGTACAAAGCAGAAAAATTTAAAGCCACTTGTTAAACGTTGAACGTTAGACGTACAAATGTAAGATATGTTTAAATCATCCGGGAGCATCAAAGAGTAAAGGAATTCCCACGGTTAATCCCAGTTGGACAGACGGATTGTCGACGTCTCAGCCCAGGGCGACAGTTCTGGGACAAGACACATGACGCAGGCCCGCAGAATCGTAAACAGGCTCCTGGTGATGATATCAAAAAAATTAAGACAGTTCAGAGTGATGGGGACAAGACGTCTGCTCCTCCGTCCAACCATGTGTCTTGAATCCACAATGTAAGATGCATAACAAAGTAACCATCATGACATTGACACATCGTATATTGCGGAACTATGATGGAGAGAGTGTGGAGTGCAGGTCTCTGTACCAATCCGAGGTAGTGTCAAAATTTTCGGTGGAGCAGACAGTTGTGTGTAGATGACGTTGCAAATGCAAATGGTCTCGTAGGTCCCGGGGTTTCCCTCTGGTAGGCAAAGGTAAAACCCGGCAGTCGTAGATGCAGCAGTGGGGAGGGGCTAAGACTGAACACAGTGCGAGCCGGGCCGCCTCGTTCCCTCGACCGACGATAACACGGTTCCTGGAACCAAAATCTAAGCCCCAAGGGATTATGTGCGACCTACACCCATAATTTCCCGATAATTGAGTTTAGCGGACTCAAATCTACTCAAATCTGTTCAAATCTATGCTTGGATAATATGACGCTGATAAGTGTATGCATTTGCTCATCGGCGCGCCCCTGCAGCTGAGTGCTAGATACCGGCGGGTTCGAGAAGAAATCCGTTGATGGACTTGCGGCATGTTGCGGCAAGGAACACCATACAGATTGGGGAATCTGGGGTAGCCAATGAATGGATAGGAAAACGGATAAGCGTCCCTGCGAAGAGAGAACGTTTGACCAATCCTGAACCAATCATAGGATGCAGAACGGGCCCACCCATCGAAGGTTCCCCGTGTGGAGCGTATAGACTTTGGCGGGGTACGGTACCGATAGACTCTGAGAAGAAGAAGTATCCGCTTGGGCACTCAGAATAAGGAAGTATCACGGCTGTCCCACGACATATAACCGCGAGAATCGGCGGCCATTCAGTCCTGAATGCGTTCCTAAGATATATATTTCGGATTTGAGGGTCCCACAGGCATCACCATGAGATCAAGACCCTCAGGTGTCCTTCTTGACAGGAGACCCATGGACATTCTCCCTAAGTTAGATGTCCACGGGTGGCCAAGGTCCAGGATTGGGCGGCTATATAGCTAGAGAAAGTGGGTGTCGGCATTGCGGGTCCTTGAATCCTGTGAAAAATATTATTGGAGAGTGCCCAATTGAGAGATAGAGGAAAGTGTTCCTGTTGATGTATTTGCGGGGCGCTAGCCAGTAAGCAGAACGTAAGTTTGTCGGGTTGATGAAATGGGACCCACCCGAGACCGGAACCTGCTATTGAGCCAAATTATAAGTTGAGGCTCCTCCTAGTCGCTGGCTGTAGAGACCCACCAAGTTACATACAAAGGTTCGCCCAGATTACTGCTTGTGTTGAAGGACGCGTGACTGTGACGAGACGCGTTCTTATCACTGATTGGGCACGGCCTGTACCTACTTGTACATACTCACCTTCATTCCACTTCCACAACTGTCCTTTAAACAATGTCGCTTCCGCGTGATATAAAAGAATTTCTTGATGGATATCCTAGCAATGAGGATGATCTCAGCTCCTCGGCAAATCAAGATTTCTACTCAAACAGACTTCGTTGTCGTCCGGATAATCGCTTGATTGATGAAATTCATGAACAGTACCATCGTCTTCCAACGAATAAAAGGATGCTCAATAGATCAAGAATATAGGTGGTTTGGGGACTATGACAAGCTAGAATACAAGCACGGTTATATTCAATGGTTGTAGGTTAGCTCCCTCCTATGGCACTTGGAATAACCCCTTCTCACATCGGTTACGATGTCTGTAGATTTCCAATTCAGGAACATGGGATGAACTATGAATCTCAACCTCTTCAGCGCCATGAGATAGCATCCATGAAGTCCGATCCGGTCATCGTTGGCCGAATAATTAGTTCCTACAAACTCATGCTGGACTTCTATGGAATGCGACTGGTATCGATCAAGTCGGGTCTCGTTGATCGTTCGCTTCCGCCTCGAAATTATAAACCAAGATACCAAAACCTTGCCCGTGAGTTGTCTCTCCCTCGGCACATGGGAATCTACTTTACAGCCTAGTTCTAGGCTCATCTCACAACAACCTTCGCATCTCCCGGATCCTGAAGTGCTTATCTGAATTCGGCCTAGAATACTTGAGCGTTGGCTTTCTGCTCCATGTTCTTTCCGAACAGAGTGAATTCAACGAACTAAATGCACCAGGAATACGTAGTAGCATGGACAGGTGGTGGGCTAACTGCATCAGGAAAGAAAAGGAGAGACTCTTTGTGGGTAGAATTTTGAGAAAAGTTAGGTCGGGTGACTACGTCTTGACGCGGGGAATGTATAAGGGCATGTTAGAGAAGGAGGTCCTAGATGGAGAGATTGAAGGATAGTGTGAACAGTGATATTTCGGACAATAATACATAGGTACAATTCTGCATCCGGATCACCACTAAGGGGTTCTATCAGATTGAATCTATTAACGCTTACTCGGTATGGCATGGGGGTTGAGAAAATTGACAATATCACTCACTCAACCAAGACAACGGGCTACAGAAGCCTTTCTAGTTTTTGAACCCAAACTTCATGCCGCTTCTTTCCGTACAAGGAACTGATTGATTGAAGAAGGTCCTCTACCGATTCGAAAACTGGACCTTCCCTATTCTGGTGTGGGGAATTACTATCCGCCTAATGCATTGAAATATTCTGGTGACTCAAATCAACGAGGCGAGAGTAATTCTTACGATATATCCTCTGGCTGTGAGTTTGATGGTTATCTTTTGGCCCTCTAACAAGCCGACGGAGGCTTCAGCCTGCGATGGGGACGATGTCGTGATAGAAAATGTTTCGATGCCAAACGATTGCTCTGTTAAAGCACGAAGCAATTCGTCGGCGTAGAAGTGTGCGGGCGGATTAGATGGGCACATCTATTATTTGGGGTCGTTTGAGGAGTCCGGGGTGGTGGCATGAGCAGCAAAGGTTAAATAGCAAAGCGTTCAGATGCCTCGCGTGGGCTTGACAGATTTGGATGAGTGTCGCCTTTCCTACCAGAACATTAATTAATCGGCTTTTGCCCGGGGGTGTTTTCTAGCAGGTAGTGAGTAACTAGGGTAGTCCCTGAAGATAGGAGGTGATAACAAGTAAGGACGATAGTTTGAGTTGAACATGAGGGTTAATGAGAGGGAAATGTGTGGCACGTGGTTATGATCATACGTCGTCTTATTCTCCTTACCGTCATCGTCACAATCTTGAGCTTTACCCGTTGACCCTTCATATCAGACTGTTGGCTGAACGCGATGGACGTTGTCAAGGCAGTCGAGACCTATGTCTCCAAATTGGTGTCGACGCCTATGACCATGAAAGTTCTTCTACTAGACTCACACACGGTATACCTCCTCTATATCATTATATTCCCTAGCCTAAACATCCTTTATCAACAGACGCCAATCGTTTCTCTAGCTTCAACGCAATCTACCTTGTTATTCCATCAAGTTTACCTGACGGATCGAATTGACAACAAAAAAAGGGACCGTATGGCCCATATGAAATGTGTATGTTTCCTGCAAAATAGCGAAGAAAGCCTGGAGGCTCTCGAGGCGGAACTTAGAGAACCGAAGTACGGAGAGTATTACCTGTGTCAGTCGGTGAATCTTTAGCTCGTTGGCGGAATGTCTTGGGCTATGATTGATTGTTGAATGTAGATTTCAGTAATATCTTAAGCAAGACAGCGATTGAACGCCTTGCAGAGGTAGATGAATACGAGGTGGTCAAGGAAGTACAGGTGTGTATCTTGGCGCGCGCAGTGCTCGTGGTTCGTTTATTGTTGTCATATATAGGAATATTTCGCGGACTATGTTCCATTGTTACCCTGCCTCTTTTCATTGAACCACCCCCCTACCTCGTCAAAGCCGCTGTATGGCTCGACACCAAATTCTTGGGATACGAAGGCTCTTGAACGTACAGTCCAAGGTATAACGGCGGTATTACTTAGCTTGAAAAAGAAACCTGTCATCCGATACGAGAAGATGAGCGGAATGGCAAAGAAACTTGCAGTAGAGGTCCAAGTAAGTGTTATATCTTTATATCTCTACGTTCGCTCAACTGCCGCTCTGTAAGCATCGAATACAGTCAGAGTCATCTCTCTTCGACTTTCGTCTCACACAGGTTCCCCCTCTGCTGTTGATCCTTGATCGCCGTAATGATCCCGTCACACCCTTGTTATCACAATGGACATATCAAGCTATGGTACATGAGCTGCTTGGAATTCAAAATGGCCGAGTCGATTTGTCGTTGGTCCCAGATATCCGACCAGAGTTATCGGTAAACGCCCATGTACAATCTTTGGTGGACACATAACTCATATTAAGTTTGTAGGAAATCACGCTCACGACGTCCACTGATCCCTTCTTTCAAGCGCATTATCTTGCCACATTCGGCGACTTAGGCACTTCCCTCAAGAACTATGTCCAATCATACCAATCGCGTTCACTAGCTCATTCTCCTTCATCGATAAACTCCATATCGGACATGAAGAAATTCGTAGAAGAATATCCTGAATTCAAAAAATTGGGTGGAAATGTTAGTAAGCATGTTGCACTGGTGGGTGAATTGAGCAGGCTCGTAGGACGCGACAAGCTCCTTGAAGTTGGTGAGGTAGAACAGGGCCTGGCGACTAGTGCGGGCGCCGACTTCAGAGTGAGCCCTCTTGTGTAGCATCTTCTCGTTTTCTAACAGTATTCTTGTTAGAGTGTACAAGAGGTCATCACCGACGCTGGTGTACCCCCTTGGAATAAACTTCGAGTCGTTATTCTGTTTGCTCTTCGATACCAGAAAACTCAGACGAGCAACATTGCTACTCTGATCAACCTCATGTTATCGAATGGAGTTTCTAGGGAGGATGCGAGAGTGAGCCAACTTCTTGGCTCCTGGATGCTCATGTCTCAACGGATTTAAAGCTCGTCTATGTCTTTTTAAATATCGCTGGCGCAGATCAACGCCAGGATGATCTCTTTTCTACAGAATCCCTTCTTGCGAAGGGGCGTTCCGCCCTAAAGGGCCTCAAGGTATGCATCGGGTTTGAGACTGCGCACGAATAACCTGATAGAACTGGTCGATAGGGAGTCGAGAATGTCTACACCCAACACACACCACATCTTTCTCAAACACTTGAGCATCTTTTCAGGGGACGACTGAAAGAAGCCAGTTACCCGTTTCTCGATGCACCTGGACCGAATGCTAGCTTACAGAGGTCGGAGACATCTTCGTTATGGTCAGGCAAACAGACTGATACCGTGCACGCATGGATAGGCCCCAAGATGTAATCATTTTTATGATTGGAGGAACGACCTATGAAGAAGCGAGAACCATAGCCTCATTCAACCAAGATCCTACGGCAGCGACAAATGGTGGCGTACAAGCAGCTGCCGGCACGCGGTTTTTGCTGGGTGGGACATGCGTCCACAACTCTTCTTCGTATGTATTCACTCCTTTGCCCTTTGTTTGGTCTAAATTTTTCGCTAGGTACCTTGAGATGGTCCGCTCAGCTGCCACAATGTTCCCATCGGCTGTTTATGAGCCCCCGCCGGAGTCAGCATCAAACGCCCCAGCGTTGAACCTAAATCTTGGCGGTGTCAATGTCAGTTTAGGAGGACCAGGTGGAACAGGCGTGTTTAGGACGAGTGGGGAGGCTGTGGGTGTCCAGGCAGATGGCATCCGGGACGGCGTAATGAATTTAATTGGCAAAGTTAAGCAAGGGGTCGATCGCATTGCTATTCCCTAATGCTTTGACAATACGCCTACACCTACACATATTTATTATGATACACATAACCTACTTTATATTCAAACAGTTTGACCGCTCGAACTGAGGATAAAACCCGGATTTATGCAACTATTTACTTCGGTCCACGTGAACATCGGATCGGTGACACGTCGACACTCGTCAGTCTTCGTCACGCGCCTGAAACAACTCAAACTTCCATTTCTGAAGCCGTCTTTGATTTCCTACCTTGCTATTTGTTTTGTTCCCGCCTCTCGAGGTCTCCTTACTCGGGCTTGCTTTAGGTCGAAATGGCGAAAGGTTTATTTGGCGGTCTCAAGGGTGTGGATGCCTTTGGTAAAGTATGTAAATGACACGTCGGCTTTCATGGTTCATTGCAAATTGATTATGTGACAGACCACGGAGGATGTGAAGGTCAAGACCCGCACTGGTGCCTTCTGTAAGCCTTGGCTGGAGTATAACAGGGCTGTTGCTTAATGTTCATTTAATCTAGTGACTATACTCTCCGCCGCAATCATATTGGCGTTCACCACAATGGAGTTTATTGACTATAGGAAAATTACAATTGATACGTCTATCGTCGTGGACAAGAGCAGAGCGGAAAAATTGACTGTCAATATGAATGTGACATTTCCAAGAGTACCATGCTACCGTGAGCGGGGTACTTTCGACGGGATGTATATTTGACTCTAATACTTTATACAAGTCCTCAGCCTTGATGTCATGGACATCAGTGGAGAACTTCAGCGGGACCTTTCCCACAACATCATAAAGATTCGACTAGACGAACAAGGAACACCCGTGCCAAACTCTTACAGTGCGGAATTGAAAAACGACATCGACAAACTGGGCGAGCAGAAGAACGACGGATACTGTGGTTCATGTTACGGTGGTCTAGAGCCCGAGAGCGGCTGTTGCAACACTTGCGAGGAAGTCCGCACATCATATGTGAATCGAGGGTGGAGTTTCACAAATCCCGAAGTCATAGAACAGGTATTTCGTCTTAGTTTATTTTCATTTGCATTTGAATAACAAGATCGTACTCTAGTGTAAGAATGAAGGTTGGGCAGAGAAATTAAGAGAACAAGCGAATGAGGGATGCAATGTTTCAGGACGTATACGTGTGAACAAGGTCATTGGGAACATCCATCTCTCTCCCGGAAGGTCATTCCAAACCAACTCCCGATATGTGTATGAACTTGTGCCCTACCTTCGAGATGACCTCAACCGCCACGACTTCTCTCACACAATCCATCACTTTGCCTTTGAAGGTTAGTCATGGTCACGATAATTCTTCTGGAACTTCTGGGATTGTTCTAACATTTTTCGACATCAAGGTGATGACGAATACGATTACTGGAAGGCAGAAGCTGGTAAAGCGATGAAGAAGCGATTGGGTCTTACTGCAGACCCCCTCGACAATACACATGCTCGAGTGGGTTCAGATCCTGGTTATTGAGACTTGAATATGCATTAACATTTTCTAAAGACCAGCAAGGCCCAGTATATGTTCCAATACTTCCTCAAGGTCGTATCAACCCAGTTCCGAACGCACGATGGAAAGATTGTAAGAGTATATACATTTTGTAGAACGCGGCCTAACTATCTGGATAAAACTTCTAGGTCAACACGCATCAATATAGCACAACTTCTTTCGAGCGTGATCTTTCCGAAGGAGGACAGGGTGATACACCCCAGGGCATCCACGTTCAACATGGTGTCGCTGGTGTGCCAGGTAACTGTTCTTGTGTTGTACTTTTGATACCCTGCTAATATTTGATAGGCGCCTTTTTCAATTTCGAAATTTCACCCATTCTCGTTGTACACTCCGACACACAACAATCCTTCGCTCACTTTGTTACATCGTAAGTCTTCATAGTATCGCGTGTCATTTCTAGACTTAGCTTCATTCATTAGTACTTGTGCAATCGTCGGTGGAGTTCTAACAGTAGCATCCCTCTTGGACGGTATTCTCTTTGCTACAGGACGTGTCCTTAAGAAATCTGGTGTCTCAGCGGTGGGATCTGGGACAGGTTATGGTGGTGGGAAGATTATGTGAATAATGGCACACAGAACGATGTAGTTCCATTGGCACTCTGCTCTACACAGAGGTATATATATGAACTGGGTGTGTAGCGCACTGCCCTGTTGTATCAACCTAAACGTACAATACACAAAGATCACATAAGGATAAGAGCTGATACAAATAATTTAAAAGGTATAATACATATACCCTTATTTCCTCTTCGCAGAGGATTTTTCTCGCCCTGTGGACGTACCGATTTTACGTTTCTTTGCAGGCGCTGTCAGGGGTTTATTCCCCGGTGGTTTGACACGACGTGTCCCATATAATTCATGATGGTTCTCCTTTGTGGCACGGTTAATGTCAAACCGAAAGAATAGCGAGGTAGAGCGGAAATACACACTTCTGCTCCCATCATGAGTTCGTCCTCTTCGTCTGACGGGCACATTTCATCTTCGCAATAATCACTGTCTTTATCCTTTCCCTCCTCCATATCATCTAATTCGTCCTTTTCTTGTTCTTCAGACACGTAGTCGTCGTCATGCGGCAGATCTTTCCTTTTTCTCCTTTGTATCTGGGGCGTCATCTTTGGCGGAGCGTCATGAGTCTCTTCTTTCGATTCTATTGATTCGTCGTCTGAGTCTTCTTGTTTGACATGAATGACTGCTTGAACGCGACGAATGAGTGTTTGGCGAGGATTGAGTTTAGTTCTTGCTGGACTGTGATGAGAGGTATTCTGGGGCGTTTTAGTTTGAGTGTCCGACTTCGTCACAGAGTTGGACAGAGAGTAGGGAGGCAACTCTCGCGAGGATGAAGATGATGCTTTTGGCCTGAATGGTCTTGTTTCTGATCTCATCGGTTTTTGACAACTAACTCCGGTGGAAGGCGTATCAGGTCTGGGTGGACTAGCAGGGTGGGTGGGTGTGAAGAGAGATGGTTGATTGAGCGAAGAGGTCGATGCTCGCTTAGTCGTTGTTGACGATGGAGCAGAGATATTAATATCCGTAACATGATTCGGGGTATGAGGAGATACTAGATGATTGTACTTGAGATGATGGTGTGATCAAAGATATTGTCAGGAGGAAGACAATATATCAAGCTCACCCGAAGCCGTTCAGCAACCAATTCTTCGATCCTCGTTGATAATGCACACCTTTCTTGTTCGACGCGAAGGAAGTGTTCTTGCCAATTTCGGGACTGATCTTTCCATTGGTTGGCCTCCCGCCGTAGCTGAGATATTGTTTCAGCTTGGTGAGAAATCTGCTTTGTGTTTAAAATGTGATATCCTCATATCGATGATTGTACCTACGGTTGTTTCAGCCTGCTTCAGCTAAATCAAACAGTTAGGTCGCTCAGATAGGAATATCGAACCACGTACAGAGGATTTACAAGTGACGACCTCCTGTTTCCATTCTTGCACCTCCAGCTGGGCTGCATGTACGGCACTTACTGCCTTGTCGCGTTCATTTCGTGCTTGGTTTGCGTCAGCGGTAGCATGTGCCACCTCAGACCGGGCTTGCTTCTCGATTTCTGCGAACTACCCCAGGTGGTAAGCATGTATTTGGATTTGAAATAGAGTGCGTGCTACCGCTTGATAAGCAGATTTGGAGAACGAAGCAAGGGAATCCGAGAGTAGCGTGGATGAGCTTGTACTCGACATTGACATTCAAAGTCAAACCCCCGACCGCCCAAAATGGACGCGCCTTCCCATCACGTGATGGACGCGCAAGCGACGGGATTAAAACTAATTGTAAGTACACACAATTTCAAATCGTCTTTGTCGATTGTTAATTTCAAATGGTTATAAATCCAGATTGAAATCACTCCTCCAGGAAGCTTAGGCCATAAAGGCACTTCCCTTGCATTCACAGACTATGGAGATTGTTTTGGAACCAAGCATGAGACTATTTTTTGAGCGCTGGAACTATCATCAAGGTTATGTTTTTGACCATGGTATCGTGGTAACGGAATCAGACGAGGCCGGTCGCTTGAATCTGGCATGCTCGCAGACTAAACGATCAAACTACCCTGAATGGGATATAAACATCATAGTTTCATCTAATGGGATCTAGTTGTTCCTCGGGTACCGGTGTTCCAGAAACTGCACTTAAATGGGGTGCTAAGGATTCAGGAGGGCTGGAAGACTTAGCGCGATGGTTTTAATGCTGGTGTGGGGTAAAAGGAGTTTGTTTGGCGATGTTTGTGAAGTTGAACAACTGGGTCAGTGTCGTGATATCGATGCTAAATAATTGCTAGGAACTGTGTAATTACAGGACCTCTCTCAGAGTCTCTCTGCAGGGCTCTCCTCTTTCAACCCCTTTTCGACTCCTTGTACCTCTTTTTCTTTCTTTTCGTTCCCATCTGGCAACAGTAATCTCAATTCTGGACCTATTGTATCCAATATACTCCTCAGTGCATCCTAAGGCCCTTCGACGCTTCCAGCCTAACATACTTTGTGGAGGATCGTTCGTGGAACTCGTCGTACCATACCGCCATTTCTGTATACGGCGTATCTTGTTGCCTGCCTCACCCCCCATCAAGAACGGCCTCTCAATCGTTTCTTCCATTAGTATTTTGATTGATCCCATTTCTATTGGGATACCGCCTCAGAGCGTGAAAATTTGTGTAAGCATGTCCCCAATACCCCTTTCCTTCACTTGTCTTCTGATTTTCACATTCTTCCATAGACCCCCAACCGATTCGAGCCACACCAATTTCATGTATCCTTCTCGCCTCAAAATCGACACCAAACTCGTGGTAGGTGCTGGTTCATCCTCAGGTAGATTGTCCCCGCACGACGCCCGAAGCCTATCTCCGTTACCTTCCCAGAAGGCTGGTTCTAGTGGTTCAGGCCACCGACTCCGCAGTGCTTCAAATGCATCAACTTCCTCTTCCTTATCCATAGTTTCTCCAACATCATCCTCTACAGATGCATCAACATCGTCCCTTCAAATTCCTGGCGCCCACAACTCCCAGATCCATATATCTCGTTCACGTTCCCAAAGCCCCTCGTTTGAGGAGACGGTGCGCCTAGGGCCAGAACATGTTTTAGCAATGCACGACTATGCTCCGCAACATCAGAATGCCACCTGCCTTTCATTTCGGGCAGGTCAGATTATCCATGTCTTAAACAGAGACAACAGCGGATGGTGGGATGGCGAATTAGAGGGCCGGAGGGGGTGGTTTCCTAGCAATTATGTCAACGCTGATATAGACTCCTTAACGAAAGAGGAGCTACCAACAAGCCAACCCGTAAGTCAAATGTGGTTCATATAGGAGTGTCGCTGATGCCCATAGAAGCGGAGAGGCCATGGCCACACGGCTTCAGCGGCATCGACGACATCGTGGGCAAGCGCTGCCTCCCGAGAATTTGCACATCATCAACGGCATGCTTCAATTCCAGAGAATCTAGGGCAGGATACAGACTCGTCTTGTCCACCTCTCATGGTTCCCCTGCTGCATGGTCTTTCGCTCTTACAGACTGCAGTACGAACAAACCGAACGTCCCACTTCCCACCATCTACTGCCTGCATCATTTCATGTGTACGGACTATTCTATCCTCTACAAATACGCTCGTGCGTGATGCTCAGATTTTACAACAATACCCAGTACTAGCACAGGAGCGAAGACGCGTATTAACTGTTTTGGCTTCTCTGGTCGCTCAAGCAAAGAAAGCATCAGAAGACGCCGATGAAGGGCGGCAGGATGTGGAAGTGGATAGCATGTTGCGACTAGGAGGACAGGTGTTTGCACACGTCCGGCGGTTTTTGGCCGTTGCTGTACAATGTGGGGTAGATCTACCTGATCGTAGGCAGTCGACAGGGTCATTGCAAGATTCTACTGCCGCGGATGATCAGACTTGGGATAACCAAGACGCGTCATTTGATGCACCTCGGATTTCCTACGGCGTAGATTCTCCAAATGCGCGTACCCCGACTCAGAAGCGCCTGCGTGAGCGTGAGGTTATAGCGACTCCAGGCTCCGCTCTGCGTGCAAAGAGCATGGGGGATCTACGACATCGCGCTCTGGCAGTAGCATCAATAGACGAAGACGCTGACTCTTGTGTCCCTCTTTTACCAAACCGCCCGATGGCAGTAAAGTCGAAGCAAGAACAATACCTTCTTCGAGAGCGCGTCCTTAGCCGCCATAAGCCCGGTCTAATGTCTGTTAGTAGCACTTCGTCATCTTCGTCATTCTCGTCCCAAGAGTCCGCTCCGCCCCCACGGCCCTTTCCCTGTGGGCCATCGACAACCGCACAGGTAATAGAAGCACTTCGCTTTACTCATGACCAATACTTGTCTACAATAGCCGCATTTATCGGCCACGCGCACTCTCATTCTCGTTCCTCGCATGCCTCAAGCACGGGTCACCTCTATGATCTAGTCAGGGAGATAGTGGAAATGGTTTGCAAATTACTCACCATTGTGGAAGCAGTTATGCTTCATCCAGATGTTCCACCTCATAGGCTGGGAAATCTGAAGTCTGCCAAAGAGGGATTATATAATGTGACAAGTTCCCTCGCGGAGTCTGTTCGCCTGCTCACTGCTTCACCATCCCCCACTCTGAGTGATGAGGAAGAGAAACAAACACTATTACGATCGGCAACTGGAGCTCTTAAGGCAGGCGCGGATTGCGTAGCAGCTGTGAAGGTTTGCTTGAATCGTTCCGTCGGTGAACGACCTTTTATTATCAACTTACCTACTGAAGGCGACGGAGGCCCTCAGCCTTTCACTCCCAGTAAGTTCTCGAGGCTCCAAATTATGAGGTCTAGCAGCATGAGCGCACTGCATGGTTATCGATTTGGTGGAGTAGACGATGAAGATCTGACTATCCAGGCAGTTTCTCCATCACCTATACGTAAACATCGGGAAACCTCCTCTGGGTCAGATAACAGCAGTATATCCAAGTCCTCGTCAATGCGCTCTGATGATACAAATGTCACTTCACCCGATGAAGGCAAACACACACCTCCAACCATGACATTCTCCCATTCCTCAGTTGAACCCGACCTACCTTCTCCAATATCTTTCGTTCGCACAGACGACGGGACGACCTGGGAAGGTAGTACGAGAAGCCATGACAGAAATTTGGAAGACAAGATATATAATGGCGAGCTCCCTTCGGTACCACTTGTTCCCGAGTTCACTCAAGACCCAGTGACATGGATGCTGTCCCATGACTATTCACTGGACGACGTCGCTTATAACAGTGAGGGCCATCTTGTTGGCGCAACGATGGACGTGCTGGTCGAAAAAATGACGCCACATGACAGTATAGTTGATCCAGCGTTTTCGGCCGTGTTCTTCCTCACCTTCCGCCTATTCTCCTCTCCAAATGAGCTCGTCGATGCCATCATCACGCGTTACAATCTACTTCCCCCGCAGGGTATTTCGAATATAGACCTCCAGCTCTGGCAACAACGAAAGGGTATACCAGTCCGATTGCGAGTATCGAATTTCATCAAAACTTGGGTCGAAATGTACTGGCGCCCTGGTGTTGACGACCCTGCTTTACCAAACCTAACGACGTTTACCCGGGATGGGTTGGCCACCCTGTTCCCCGGCCCAGCCCAGCGAATACTCGAGTTAATTAATTTACGCCGACAAACGACAGATTATACCATTAGCCCCAAGGGCGACCGAAGCCGTGACCCCGGAATGTCCATTAATCCACCGTCGACAGTGCTGCTGACGTCTGAAGTTCCTCGACCAACGATGACGAAGGCCTTGCTCATTGCTCTGAGGAAAAGGGACTTTGCTTCCATATCTGTCACCGATTTCGATGCTTTGGAACTGGCCAGGCAGTTGACAATCATGGAATGCAATTTGTACTGCGCCATTCAACCAGAAGAAATCCTGGAAACAGGTCAAGAAGGAGTTAAACCCCCTGTGAATGTCCGAGCTGTATCATCGTTGAGCACGGTCATTACCGGTTGGGTTGCCGAAAGCATTCTCAACGAACCCGATATCAAAAAGCGAACTCTGTTGATCAAATTTTTCATCAAGGTTTCTGATGTGAGCCCCTCCGTGTTCCACGCGGTGACCTTTCTCTGATGTCGTTCCAGCGTTGTACATCACTACACAATTATAGTACCCCCCGTTCAATGCTGGCCGCTCTTGATTCGTCCACAATATCCAGGCTTCATCAGACTTGGCTCGTATGTTTTCCTGTCATTCCCAAGTCGCTCGCCTTGCTCATCCTTTCTATGATAATTAGGGACTTCCCCAGAAGTACAAATTACAGCTAGAGTCCTTACGACGGCTAGCTGATCATAGTCGCAACTATCATGAATATCGGTCGAAGCTACGCAATACTGCTCCACCGGCTGTCCCTTTCTTAGGTATGTATGAGAAATGCTTCTTGCACCTAATTCTAACGACCGATGTTCGTTAGGTCTATACCTGACTGATGTTACGTTCTGCCGGGAGGGAAATCCCTCTCATAGAGCCTCCCCAATAAACTCTAGCAAAAAATTGCTCAACTTCAACAAGTATCACAAACTTGCCCGCATCGTTCAGGGTGCGTCATCTATACTATTCCATGGCTGTTGTGGAATGCTCACGCCGCCGCAGACATGCAACGATTCCAAGTTCCCTATAATCTGAAAGCAATCCCAGAAGTTCAAGAATATCTGAATGTTGCTTTTGAAAATTCGCGCCACCATGGAGATCTCCAAGATCTTTATCGTCGAAGGTATTTTGCATTCTAATCTTCCGAACAAACGAATTTATTCTTTGTACCTAGCCTGCTCGTCGAACCAAGACAACCAGCCGACGCACCACCTGCTGGAGATATGCGACAACTCTTTAACTGGGCAACGCGGTCCCAGTCCCAAACCGCAATCGCACCATCATAATCTCACTTTATTTCGGATTGCCACATAACACACTCGCTATATTTTAGGACTACCTTCAATATTTATTCAGTTTTGGGTTTGTTTTGCCTATCATATAATTGTTTACATACTACTGTCCACCCAACTGCACCTCGTCATAACTACATTTATTGCTCTTTCGATTCTGCCTGTTTGTAACGAGTACAACCACGAACATCTAAATCATCTATAATTACATTTCGGAGGATTAACTGTTTACATAGCATGTCAAATTAGATGCCTGTCGTTTGTGGGACTGTCAGTTTTCTCTCGCTGACCGGCCATGGGTATATTTTGTGACATAGTAACCAACATCAATGCCTTTCTTCCGCTTCAACCCATCAACACGTCCGCCGGGTAGAGTTGGATAAGTTTCTAATGAAACTCCAGGTCCCTTGAATGATACTAAGATTAGATGCAGCTCTTGAAACAAAAGAAAACCGGCCTACAAAATCATATACAAAAGGACGACTTTGGGTTGCACCATACAACCGCGAGCTCTCCAGCACAACTGAATATACTGGGGATGGGTCGTTTCCTGGAGCATGCACGCTCCACCCAGTACTTGGGGACCGCACGTCCCAGAACGAGACGACACCATGGCGAGCTGATCCCGCGGCGATGTGGCTTGAGGAGCCACCGCCACAGGATACAGAATAAATAGGCTCAAATGACCAAGGGTCTGACAGTGTTAGAACTGGACGGAGTGATGCAGGACCGTTGGTAGCGGTTGAAGCGGATGTACGAGAAGATGATCGCAGATCATAACATCGGACTTCTCCATCGAACCAACCGGATACTAAAATTTGAGGAGAAGCACCCCATGGAGATGCGAGCGGTGCGCGAGATATCCCATAAACAGCGGAGGTTGATCGTTTGTTGGGTGGGAGGTCGATGCTTGTGTTGGTGTGAAGAATGGCGGATGGTGAAGGCGAGATTTGATCGTTCGTTATTGAATGCACTGTCAAAGGGTTGGAAGATGCTGTACCAAATGCAGCGTATGGACCAGATGAGTGCATACAAAGGTAAGAGATCCAACTTCGTGCATTCAAAGCCACGGAGTGCGATAGACCTGGGGAGTTCAGGCCGGTGATGGAAGCACACCCATTGGATGATAAAGATAGCAAGATGTTATTTTCTGATGATAGGGATTCAATGAATTCCCCTTCAGGCAGAAAACGCTTTGAATATGATGAAATCAATGGCGTGAACGATGAATTGTTCGAAGATGACAAGAACACCAGCTCCAGCGAACCATCTTGAAACCCAACATAGACTGTCAGATTCAAACCACCATCCTCCACAAATGTGATCCCAGTAATATCTCGATTGCCTCCGCTGCGTGAAGCTAAAGACCACACTCCTTCGAACAGTACTGAGGGGCTTTCTTCAGAGATAGAATCGCCAAATTTGTACGAGTGGATATCAGAACCAGCGGCGACAACTAATCGAGATGAGCTTATGGCGATTATAGGCTGCATTTTGCCCGTCCATGGTCGAGAAAGCGGCCTAGCAACGAATTCTGACTTTGACCAGGAATGATCAGCCAAAGTATCATAGCGCACACGGGCTTTAGCAGCCCAGTGTGACCGGGCCTGTGATAGACTATAGGAAGGGCGAGGATTTGCGCGAAGATAGCCTGTCCAACCAAATTCCGTAACCTGTCCTTGCATTAAATCAGAAGCCGAATGATGTCAATCTTATCTCTCACCAGTGCACTCAATAAACGACAAGTTCTAGAAAGGGCTGCGAGCTCAGGAACGTCTATATTGTGTAGGATTAGGATAACGATGTCAGTGGGTAGGGAAAGGAGAGCCATGTGATTGAGCAAAGTAATGGGAATTCAGTGATGGATGATAAGTGAGCTTTTAAGGGGAAAAAGCACTGCCCGGTTAACGTAAGTAGGAAGCTAGATATCGACGAGGTCCGTGGCTATGAGGATGAGTTTTTTCGAGCGCAGCGGCGGGCCGCCTTGACAACTGTCTTCAATTGACTCCGAGTCTCCGACCTCCGACTCGACGGAAGTTGCGCGTTGTGGTCCGAACATCACGTGTCTTCACAACCTACCCAAAAGTTATTGAGCTTTCAATTCTATATTAGCCCCCTTGTCCCCATCTGCTCTTTCAAAATCAACGCCTATGCGACGAGATGTACGCATTCTTCTCGTTGGTGACGGTTAGTAATTTCTCTTTGGAGCCTGCTGCCCCTCTCGACACTCGTGTTCTATTTGCAGAGGGTGTTGGCAAAAGCACTATAGTCACATCCTTGATCAAAGAATCCTTCGTTGCTCATGTACGTCTAACTCCGTAAAGCTCTGTTTACGCAACTGAAATCTTACCTGCACTCACAGGTTCAACACGTCGTTCCCGAAGTCACGATCCCCCCAGAGGTAACGCCGGAGAATGTCACGACCTACATTGTCGACTCTGGAGGTCTGCTAGTCTGCATATACACGTGAAAGTCTTTCAACTGAACATCACACATTAGCTGGTCCTCAAGATCGAACGCACCTCGAATCAGAAATCCGAAAAGCCCATGTTATATGCGTGGTCTACTCAATTGACAATCCAAATTCATTCGATCGCATTCCGGCATATTGGCTTCCTCACTTTCGCCACCTTGGTGTCAATGTAAGTACCTCGACTATGCAAATGACACAGTACCTAAGCTTTGTACGTAGGTGCCGGTCATACTAGTGGGAAACAAAATCGACTTGCGTGGTGGCGAAGTTACGAATGAGGCACTGGAGGACGAAATCATTCCCATTATGAATGAATTCAAGGTGTGTTACGTGGTTTACCCTTCCGCTTTCCTAACCCTTTTTTCTAGGAAGTGGAAACATGTGTAGAATGTTCGGCGAAGACACCCTTGAATGTATCCGAAGTCTTCTACTTTGCACAGAAGGCCGTCTTACACCCCACTGCGCCTCTCTATGACTCGCGCGACCATGTAAGCCCCTTATGACGCTATAAGACTACCTTCTCACGAGGTTTAGGTCCTTAAACCAGCATGTGTGGCGGCGCTAAAGCGGATCTTCAAACTTTGCGATGCCAACAAGGACGGCGTCTTGGACGCTTCAGAATTGAACGAGTTTCAAGTAGGCGACACTGAATCTACTCCGATATGACTTCGCAGCCTTAATTGAAGTTTTTCACAATAGAGAAAATGCTTTGACGCACCCCTACAACTTCAGGAACTTGAAGGTATTAAAGAGATGGTGCAAGAGCATGCAGAAGGTGGAGTACGTGATGGCGGTTTAACGGAAGCCGGATTTCTATATCTTCACACCATTTTCATTCAACGAGGTCGGCTGGAAACGACATGGACTGTTCTTCGTAAATTCGGATATGCAGAAGACCTGCGGTTAACGGAGAGCTTTTTGTCACCCAAGTGCGTTTGGCAGTATCTTATGGAATGTTTATTGACCGCCTCTCCATCCAAGATTCGATGTGGCATCGGATTGTTCAGTGGAACTCAGCCCCCTTGGATACCAATTTTTTACTGATATTTTTGAGACCTTCGATAAAGTAATGTTCTATCATCGTGCTTTCATGTATAACAACCAATGGTCCCTTATCCAATAGGATCAGGATGGCGCCTTGAAGACCACGGAACTAGAGGAAGTATTTAGTACATCACCTGGAAATCCTTGGGCGACGCAGAAATTTCCTGATACCACACTCTCCGACGACACGGGGGCAGTAACACTGCAAGGGTGGCTAGCTCAATGGAGGTTTGTCGCAGCCCTCAAAATTGATCTCTCATAACCATCTTTGGAACTAGCATGACCACGTTACTTGACCATAAGACGACTCTTGCATACCTTGCATATCTTGGTTATCCCGACGAACCTCGGACAGGTGCACTGCAAGTGACACGAGCACGGAAGGCTGATAGGCGCAAGGGCAAAGTGACAAGAAATGTCTTCTTGTGCTATGTTTGTGGGGCTGCAGGGTCAGGGAAGACATCACTGCTGAGGGCCTTCGCAGGGAAACCCTACAGGGATGCTTATGAGCCTACCAGCAAAATGATAAGTGTGGTAAACTCAGTAGATATAAATGGGTCTGAGAAATACTTGGTCGTAAGTGGCTTCAACTCACATACCGCTGCTGTTGACATCGTACCGTTCCCCAGTTGCAGGAATTTGGATCAAGATATGAGGCCGAAACCCTGCGAAATTCAAAGAAAGCGGATATTGCGGATGTCATTGTTTATGTTCATGATTCCAGCGATACGAATTCTTTTTCGTACATTAGCAATCTACGGGTAAGATGATTTGATATAATCATCTGATCATCGTCTAACTTCCAAAACTGCAAAAGCAACAATATAGCCTTGACCATATTCCAACACTTTTCGTTGCAACAAAATCTGATTTAGATCTCGCGCTACAAGTTAGTGAAACGTTCCAAAATATCTTCAACAAGCTCAATCAGGATGACAATTACAGAGACATGAAGTTCAGCCCGACGTTTATTGTCGGCGTTTAGGCCTCCAGGTTCCCGTGGCCGTCAGTGTAAAGACCGACCAAACTGCGGATGTTTTCCATGCAATCTGTAGCATCGCCATGAACCCGTAGGTCAACTGACGCCGTTTTGTTTTTAAGATTCTTACGGCTTGAACAGGCATGCATCAATACCAGGCGGTGCAGACCGTGCGATGACAGCTGCAGCAAGGCTGAGGATGTATGTGACGTTGACAGCATTATTAGGCGGGTGTACAGCTGGATTGATCATGATTTATCGGACGCTATTACGACCTGGAGGACCAGGCCTACCCGTTTGGGGATCCTATTGGGCAGGCTGGATTTTTGGTGGGAAGAGGTAGCTTTGACTATGTATCAGTATTTAGACTTTAGACGACATTCGCGGTGCAAAATGGAGCGAGAGGTCATGACATCCGAATGGCGACGTGTAAGATCCGAATCTAGCAGCGTTGAAAACTCGTGCACAGCGCCTGCGGGTTACATTTAAAGCTTTTTGGGGCGTTACACATAGCCCATTTTCTGACCATCGATCATCTGAAGATAATTCCAAGAACATCCTCTTTGGCATCTACCTTTGAGATTGATTACTGTACGCCAACTTGTTGACCGGCTCCCATAGGGGCGAAACCAAAACCTGAAACTCAAACATCCAATAGCTTTCGCTCCCAACTAACTGAGTCATCATGGATGAAGATATGGATTTCGAGGCTGGTAGCGCCAACCCCCAACAGCACTATAATGGTCAACTCCAACAGAACAACGCGCAATTCTCTAGTGATGTTGAGGCTGGGCGGAAGATGCTGTGAGAACCTTCTGTGTCAATCCCTCTTGTTAGTCTAACAGTTTGTCCCTCTCTCAAGTGATCTAGTTTTCCTGCAAGATTGCACGGGGAGCCAGGGAAGCTATATATCATCTGCAACCAAGAACATCGAGCAAATTTGTGCACACATCTTTGAGTCTGGGAAGCTACAATCACCAGAGGATCTGCGCGTCGGACTGGTGGCTTTTCGTGATCATCCACCCCAGGATCATACCTACATCGTCAAGAACTTTGGTTTTTCATCGGATATCAGCCAGGTGCATAAGGATTTATCTGGTCTATATGCCTCTGGCGGCGGGGATGGGCCTGAGGCAGTCACCGCTGCAATGGTGGAAGCCCTTAATATGGAGTGGAGGGAATACTCCAGTAAGATGGTGGTCCTAATAGCCGATGCGCCGCCTCACGGCATTGGAGAATATGGAGATGGTAAGCAGGGGAGACTCTTGTTCTTGGTGTTGCTTATCACAATATAGGTTTTGATGATGGTTCACCGGATGGGCACGACCCGTTGCAACTAGCAAGACAAATGGCAAGTCGCGGGATCACGCTGGTGAGTTAATAAGTTTGGATGTCGTGCAGAGGATAATGGTGTGATGGCTTTAGTTCTTCGTTGCTTGCGAACCTGCGTTGAGTGGATACTCAGTGAGTACCGTAGTTTCATTTATCGTCTCCCCCTGAAGAGATCCCTTTTAGTATGCGACCGATTTTTACAAAGCGATCACGGATATTACATCCGGTTTGATGCTTCCTCTAACGACAGCTGATTTGCTTTCGCATGCGATCGTGGGCAGTGTCCTTGAGAATTTAGACATGGAACGTCTTGTTCGAGAGGTCGGTCATGCAGTGGCATCGCGTATACTTGGGAACAATGAAAGTGTGGACGATGTGGCCCGGGAGTTACATGAAAAATTACTCCTTCGTAACGAGAGCACAAAGAAAGTAGTGATTGAAAGCATATACAAGGAATCGGAAGAGGCCAGGCACAACGTCGCCGTCTTTACTCAGGCGCCCACACTGGCTGAAGCCCGGCCCCTATTGAAGAGGGTGAGGTCTAGTTGTATCACTTTTTCTCAAAAATATTCAGAATATCCTTTATGCAGGTACACGGGACACGCTTTACAGATAAATACCTGCAGGCGCGACAATCGTTTACGCGGAGCTCATACACTTACGGGTCATCGCTCTCACGCTCGTCGCCAGTGAAAGCTCCTGCTTCTCCAAAGGCAGTGGTGCCTGGGTCTCCACCGCGAAAGGTCGTTACAGACTTCGCGGCATTTGGGGCTCCGGCAACTGCGAGTGTGTTTGGGACGGCCGTTGCTTCGACCCCATTCTCTCTGGCAGGCGGTAAGGCTGCCTTTGGAGGGATTCGAGGGGGAGGGCCACGTGGGACATTTGACGAGGAAGAGGACGATGAAGATGATGGGAGACAGCGTGTTGAACTTAGAGAGGATTCTATCTCCCTCGATCAGGTAGGTCGCAAGTCATACCAATATCGAACGCTATTAACGTTCATGACTATTAGGCTAGGCGCATTGCCATGCAAAGCGCGTGGCGGAGTGCGCGGGCTTGATATTCTGTACATTTCTTTCTGATCTATCGAACTACCCCTCGTGTCGTCTTGTTTTCTGTCATTTCCTCATTCTTACGAGTATGATCTCATTCGTACTTGTTGTAGAGTTCAGTTCGTACACAGATAATTGCATGTTGGAAGTTGTATTATGTATACCATGAAGATGAATTATAATTCTATCTCTAGACTCGTCTGTAAACCCTTTCATGATCGCGAAGCGACAAGATCTTTGTTCTTCCGTTTCTTCCTTGTGTCTCCCCTATCTGCCGTATCTTCGTCTGGATATTTTTGCTTCTTCCTCTTCGCTGCTAGCTGCGGTATTCGGGCACCATTTTCGGGATCAACTGCAAAGTTATCTTGGAGGCCAGGCTCCTTGCTCACGAGGGACGTTTTCCCATTTCCCCTCGATACAGGATTCTCTTTCCCCTCCCGCTGATCTAAAGTATGTATACTCTCTCCATGTGCAGTGGCATGAAGGTTTTGTTGATAGGTTTCTTCATTCACGGTCGCTGTCTCCCTCTTCTCCTCATTCACTTTCCTTTCCTCCCATTTCTTTTTCCTTTTCTTCTTAGCCTTTTCTTCTCCTAACATTCCACTCCGATCTTTCTTTTCTCGCTTCCGCTCTTTCCTTTCCTTCCTCTCTTTCCGTTCCCTATCCGCATCCATAGTTGTGTCTGCCTCGTTTGCAACCTCTTTTAGCCCTTTCTTCGTCTTTTTCTTTTCCCTCGATTCCTTTCGCTGCTTCTTCCGAAGCCGCTCCATATCGCTATCCTCTGACTGGCGCCTTTTCTTAGATTTGATCTCTGTCCCAAGCACATTGGGGGGATTCTCTACGCTTGCCACCGGAGTTGAAGGCCCTTCACCCACGTCGCTCGTGTCGTCATCTGATCCGTGAGGGCCTAAAATTGGCCCACGGAAAAATCTTGCATAGAGCCCACGCTTGGCTGATTCACGTTTCGCCATAGAAAGTAAACTCATTCTTGGTAATTGATCGCTATCTGGGGTATCTGTACCAGAGGCCGTCGCAGGGGTTCCCGTTGTTGGTCGTCGGTTCGACAATATCCCTGTTGTAGTGCGCTTGAACGTGGGGACAGAGGATTCTGTCTGTGAATGAATTCAATTTTGAGTTGTCTTGGTTTTAAGAGTATTTTAAGAGTGTTTACCCCCGAACCCTCATCATCGCTATCTATTTTCACCTGAATCGATTTCGCTGCGGCTGAAAAGAGACTTTCAAGAGTTAGCCTTATACTATATCGTTGTCCGTACCATCGACTCACTGATCCCAGAACGGAAAGGCTTCATCCCGATCTTTACCCAAACCCGCCAACGTCTTCTTCTGAGGGATAGCTAGCGGTCTGCTGATAGCCCCCTGCCGAAGGCCTGTGCCTTTACCAGTCCACCCCTGTGAGACAAGATAAGAATGACCGTCTAAAGGCATAAAGAGAGCAGGACCAGGGTCTGTGCAATAGTCCCTCTGGTGTACTAAGGTAAATTGCATATATTGCACATTACAATTTTGTATGGGAACACGTGACTCAGAATTGCCAAATTAAATTCATTCTTTGAGTCCAAATGTTTATAATAGGTACTATCCCTCACGGTCAATTCGTCCAGGTTCAGGGTCC
>CEMJ01392979.1:84140-103342 GCA_900068955.1 Clitocybe nebularis | reverse complement strand
AAATTTATTACATTTATTTGCAAAGATAACATGGAAGGGCTGACCAATCTCGGATATTACTCAAAATTTGAACTCTGACCTTAGAATCCTAGCTGATACAGGTAGCACACCACAAAGGGAGTGACGTCACATGCGATTGGCACGCAGAACTCACTTTGTTTGTCCGTTACAAACACCAACGCCTCCAAGGAAACAGGAACTCTGACACACGTCGCGTACCTCAATCAAATTTAGACCAGGATAATCTGCATATATATTTCAAAGCTTTCCCCCGGGAACGAGTCTGGCGATCGCCCCACACAACGCCACGACGCCAAAGGGTCTGTGTCGCAACACATTTAAGAGCAGCCCTTGAAATAAGAAACCCAGGGAACCCTTACTAGCAACCACCGTCGAGCTGCGTTAGGCGCTTGCCTTAATTTGTTAGTTACGTCCGGCAGTGAAATGATGAAGCTATTCATTATCCAAGCTAGGTTTAAGGATATGTAGGTACAGGGAGGTACCTGAATGACTGCAATTCCGTTTCATATATCAGCTGGAGGTATGTATGGTGTTATTTTCCGAATCCTCGGTGTTCTCCCGAAGTCTTTGTGGTGCCTTGGAGCGATGTATGCAAGTAAGGACTCTGGCTAAGGTAAGGAACTGCAGGGATAGTTTTATTCAGAAGAATTTAAATCAGGAACAGCTCCTGTCCGATGCCGCAAGATTTGGAAATTCTCAATGGGGAAGGGAAACAAACATGTCCATAGTCTAGTTGATGATGACCTTTGATAATTCTATCAAAGCAAGATCAAGATGCTACGCTGCAGGCCGTAGATCACCGTGCCAACAAATGTATGTCGAGAGAAGTCGAAGCAGGTCGAAGCTTGAGAAGCAGAAGGAGTCCCAGAATCTAACACAACCAAACGCCGGATTAGGAGGGCGTGCCTGATGTCGTCCCTGACCATATATGAACTGATCTCTGGATCTCCAGATGGCTAAACAAGTCACCAGTGGTAACTGAGTTGTTCAGCTTTTCCGGCACGCCAACTCGGCTGAGCACAACTCGAACTAACCCGCTTTGGATTCATGGGCCATAGCAGGCTTAACTTATGTCAATGAACAGTCATTTCCTTCTTCAGGCACAGTATTATGTTTCCAAGAATGACTTAAAGTATCTCTTGGTGTAAACTTAAAGGGCTTCTTGTCATCCCCTGTCTTGTTTGGAAATCCAAAACACTTGCGAACAGCCCGGGTTACTCGCATTTAGGAAACTCGCGTGACGCTCAGGAGGCTTTATGAACCCGAGCAAAAGAAACTCCACCTCTAAACGCATCCATACCATGGCCGATCAACATGCTCAGAACCATACATATCCCTCGGGGCACTGGAATGGTCAATATCCCGCGCCACCTGCCAACTATTCGTCCGCCTCCTTCCAACACAATTCCAGTCATGATCATATCTTGACTCAACAATTACTTCCAGCATACGCTGCTGATACGCGTGGAGGAGATCAGGCCTATCACAGGGAATATTATTCATCGGGATATCTAGCTGGTAGCCCAGGTGCTGGCCAGCAGCCCGTCTTTGCCGCAGGGCAGGGAGCTTCTCCACCCCGTCAACCCCATCGCGCTGGTTATCACTCTCACTCGCATTCGCATTCGCCGCCGCAGGCTCAGCCATACTCACAGAGTCCTTCCCAATCTCATTATTCACATTCACGGCCCAGGTCGCATTCCCAGGCTCCTATTCCGCCCCAGACGCCACCGATGATGATTCCACAACATTCATCGTCTCATTATGCCACACAAAGTCCACATTCCCAATCAACCAGCATTTCCCCCCAGTATCCCGCAACGCCCTCTCGACCATTCTCGTGTGACTTGTGTGCCCTATCTTTCAACCGCCAGCACGATTTGAAACGTCATCGAGAAACACATACCGGGGAAAAGCCTTATCTTTGTAATGGTGGCTGTGGTAAAACGTTCACGAGAAAGGACGCTTTGAAACGACATCAGGTTTGTAATGATATTTATTAGGCTCTTACTCCCTCGCTCATTCTCAAACAGCTTGTTAAAGGTTGCGGTAAAGTTGACGACGCATGGCCCTGACCAATCAATACCAGTACGCCATAGCTCAATTTCTCATCTTAAATACGACTGACTCTTGTGTAGATTGTACCAAGGAAACTAATACACCCACCCACATACAACGGAATAATTCAGTTCAACAAATATATAATTGATGTGAGAGCAAATGCATATTGTTCAATGCTTGTCGTGCAAACGATGTGAGAAAATTAAGGGGAATTGTCGTATAGCATGTCACCTTTCTATGTTGACACTCTTCCGTCATATTAAGGATTTCTCAAGGACCCAAGCATCGTGAGGAACGATTTTCTTGTAGTAGTTTTCGTGCACTCCGACGGCCTCGAAACCATGTTTTTCATAAAACCTTTTTGCACCGTCGTTGGAGGTTTGGACGTGTAGGTATATTGTGCCAATCTTGGGCTTTGTTTGAGTAGTTGCAGAAGCAAGGATTAGGTCAAGGCTTTGAGAGCCCAACATTCGGGACCGGTAAGGCTTTTCCAAAAATAAGCGCGATTCACGAGGTAAGAAAGTAACACACTTACCGCAAGAACGCCCATGGTCATGAGATACAACTTGGTTTGATCATCTTTGTTCTCTAATCGACAGCATATCGTCCCAACCTTACACATAAGGAATCAGTGGTGATCGATATATATAGGGGGTATTTCTCACTGGAACGTCATTGTAATAAACTTCGGGATGACTTCGTTAGATAACTGCATGACGACTATGTCAATAATGGACGTACCAAGCTTGCAAAAATCTTCAACGTCTGGATGAAGTATGTCTTGATAGAATTTCTCGCTGTACTTGATCGGGAAGAGAACAGAGTTAAGCTTGCGCACTGTCCCGATGTTGTTGGGCGTCAAGGACGCGAAAGAGATGCGAGGCGCTTTCGAATTGGCCGACATGCAATCGCAAGTTTCAACTTCCTTGCAATTGAACCATCACAGAACGAGTAGTCGTGGGAAGTTAATTGATAATCGGCATCTTAAATTTTAACATCGCAACTTCGAATATACGATCACTCAAGGCGGCTCTAAACTGGCAATAAGAAATTAAGAATGACAGTGATTACAACACAGTCACCATGCCAGGAATCCTTGCTGTAAGCAAGCTTACGCAAGACCTTGGGGAGGCATCGAAACCTTCCTCTCATCACGATAGCCAATATCCCCATGAGTGCTCATTCAAGTTACTCCTTCGTGATTGAAGTATTCAATTGATGACAGATGTCTTACGCCTTCTTAGATAGACATAAGGACCATTCACTGTATGGCGAAGGTGACAGGCTATCAACTTCATGTCCCCACAGAGAGTACCCAGTGGGTCCACGATCCACACACTTTCATAATTGCAAGGGTTTCATGGTGCGTGCCACGGAATTCAACCCCGATTTATCTGCTCAGCAAATGTTCAATAGTAAATACAACTATCGTCGCTTTTAGGGCTTTGATCACAAGTTAAGGAACGGCCATCCCAGAACAGTACTGGATCACAATACTCATACTAACCACATGAATGATGAGATCTAGCAATGGAGTATATCTGGGCTCCCTTCAGATGTTTCATCCTCTTCGTATATATTGATACTGACTGGATGCTATCCCCTAGGAACACAATCCTTAGACCACGCATGCTGAATAATGATCCCCGAAAGTTCTCCTGACAATTATTTCATGCGGGCGATTCGCCTTTTTCTAAATCTAGGCATTAAAACGACGCTCACTGAACCTGGTGACGCCGTATCTGAGCAATAACTATGACAGCAACATACTTGGTGCCGATCAGATACTGCATCCGCCCACCACCCTTTCGAAAGTTAAAGCATAGGGGTGAAAGGCCAAACTTCATTCCTCCCTGCATCTGGGTTTTTGAGGGGGGACCCTTATTTGTGTCGGAGAGTGCTTTGCCCTTGCAATGTAGACATCCGACGTCAGTATCGCATGCTGTGTGACTGAATCCCGGATCATATCCAATCGGGGTCCGTCGACCCAAGTGCCCACTCGCTGCTAAGTAGGGCCCGATAAACGTTTCCCCCAAACTACCGTTTTCGGCCCGTCATTCAATTCTACGGACTACGATGGGCGCGGGGTCGTCTGAAGGAGAAAAGGTTGTTTTAAACCATGGTTCACATGGTCTCCACCACCAATGTCTGTAGATCCTGAGAAGCAATCACTTTCGTCTAGAGCCACCACCTTCGGCGAGGACGAACTTAGGGCCATCTGTACCTCATTAGTATTATCTCTGCGAATTGTACACAATCGGCTTTGAATGCCGCAGATTCTTCGTATTAAACCTTCAGCCAGAATTTTGTCTTCTGACAGGCAGATGACCAAAGATGCTTATGCCCCACGGGGATGCCTTCAGACTGCTGGAGTTGGCAGGACTATACTTTTAGATCCTAAAAATCAACGTAGTATATAATAAGTAGCTTTAAGCCCTGACTTTATTTTTGAGTTTGGTTAAACGCTTAGGCACACTAAGGGGATCCCATGGAGAACAGTGGGCCGAGGAGCCAGATCCACATAAGTCTAAATTGTCAGATATTATATACCTATCTTGTATAGGGGCAATAATAAATCAATGGAATGCCCAACTTCAGGGCGGGGCACCCTGGCCCCGAAGGACGCGTTACCCTGTTCCAGAATTTCCCTTTCATCCCATCACTGGCGAGACACTGCACAATAGATTACTAGCATAATTTATTTGGCGTACAATCGTTTTCCTGCAGGTCACTCTTGAAAATGTTCGGAAAGTTTGACGCGACAGTGTGCATGTGTGCATGGGTGAGTATCATTGAGTATTATAATCATGTATTTATCTCCAGTTCCGCCTCAGTGTAGAGAACAAATTACCCTCTGGAACGTTATGTGGCTGTAAGGCCCACATCTGTATGTAACTGCGGCCCCTGGGCTGTCTAGGAGTTTGTGTGGGCCGATATAATTTGCGATATACCTGGTCTCGACTTAGTCTCTAATTCGCGGAGGCGTAACACTTGTTCACGTAAAACTTCAGGGAAAAAGTTAACTACGCCACGGCGCCACAAGGCTAGGATTCGCCTCAGCAGTTCATTTTCTTTTGTAAATCCAAGCCACCAGTTTAAGTTAAGTAGGATGTTAAGTATGCCAGGATTCCAAGCTCAAGTACACCATGGGTTGTGGAAAAACGTTTCTTTAAAATGCTTACCCAAAGTTTTTCCCCATTTGTCCAAGAGGTCGAGACCAAAGTAAATGATGAGAAACTGTCATAGTTACCTTGACCACAACGCCTGCGACGATGGAGAACAAGCTAACCATCATGCCGCGTCCTCTCGGTCCTCGTAGTATTAGATCCTCATCGCCCTTGCCCCCAAGTGTTCCAAGGACACCACCTCTCAACTTGCGCAAGGGTTCCAACTCCACCCAGCCCCCCACAACGCCGCCTCCTGAAAGATCGCCAGCTCCAACTCTCTCTCTTAGGATTCCAGCTCCACCATCGAGACCCTCTACACCAAAACCATCTATCCGCCTTTCGATCCCAGAGCCCAACGGGCGGACCAACGAATCCGCAGTTCATCCTTCAGGCAGTGACTCTCCGTTATTTGGAAGCTACTACGGTGGTCCTGGTGGTCCTGCTCTTGAAATTAGCTCTACAGGCCACACAGACGAAATGACCATCCGCCCAACCCCCGCATTGTCGCTGAATGTGGAAACCTGTATCCCTCAAGCAACAACAGGGCCTTCACACGCTGTAGTTGATGTCAAAGGGTTGCTCGACGGCCTTAACGATGCTCCGGTAGCCTGGTCGGATGATTCTTTTGACGAACTCTCTAGGCTTGGGGAAGGGGCTGGTGGTGCTGTCCACAAAGTCCGGGACAAACGCACGGGGAAGATAATGGCTCGCAAGACGATCACAACTCGAGAAGCACCGATGAAGCAGCTCCTTCGTGAGCTTTCTATCATATCATCCACCCAGCACGTCAATATCATACTCTTCCATGGGGCCTACATGTCTCCCTCGTCTAGTGAAGTCAAGATCCTCATGGAATATGGTGAAGGTGGGAGTTTGGAAACTGTTGGAAAACGTATCAAAGATCGTGGTGCGATCGTCGGAGAGAAGATTGCTGGTCGATTGGCGGAAGGGGTCAGTCGTCAATTCCGATGAGCTGGTTCTGTCAATTCAGATAATAAATTCACACAGGTGTTGCAAGGTCTTGCGTATCTTCACACAAAGAGGACTATCCATAGAGATATCAAGCCATCAAATATACTAATATCTCGGGAAGGGATTGTCAAGTTATGTGATTTTGGAGTGTCTGGCGAACTTGTTGACTCTCTTGCCGGTACCTTTACTGGAACTAGCTTCTATATGGCCGTCAGTATATTTTATATATCCGAGGGTCTGTCTGATGCCTGACACTGGTGCCTTAGCCTGAACGGATCTGTGGGCATGAATACACCATACGATCAGATGTATGGTCCACCGGAATTTCCCTTCTGGAGCTTGTGCAAAATCGGTTCCCATTCCCAAACGATCTTCCTCCCATTGAATTAATGATGTATATCACGACAGGCGAGGTACGTACATTAGTGTCATTTCGTTGACCCTTTGGTTAACACGTCAGAATCCAGCCCCCCCGACTCGAGGACGAACCTGGTGTACAATGGAGTGATGATATGAAAGATTTCATAAGACAAACGTCAGTTATATCTTTACCATTATGAGGCCTCCTAGCTGACACGAGCTTTAGTCTAACTGTAGATGCCCTAACTCGACCGACTCCTAAGGATATGCTTGGCCATCCCTGGATAGTCACTGTAATGAAACAAGAGGTTCATATGGCAAGGTGGATCCGTCAGGTTTGGGGGTGGCATAAACCAAGCCGGAAATCGGACGGGTAGGTTCCAAACGGCGATATCCTACGCTCCATGCTTATGATCCGGTCCTCCAGTACAAGTGTATCGAGACCAAACACCGGCAATAATTCACGCCCATCTTCCAGCCGGGCAGGTTCAGCTGGGTCTCCTAGTGCAAGCTCTGACTCGCCAAAAGGCGACGATGTGTAATCGGTATACACAAAAACATTCCCACTTTCGCCCCGTTTCTGTTGTACTCACTCATTCTGTATCCTGAACCCCGGATCCCATCGTCTTGCAAAAATTGGCCTTCACTTACTACTTTTCATCGATTCCTGCACTTCACACTTCACATATAGTTGCGTACAAGACAAGAAGCAGCTACATATCTGCCTACACAATACCCTCATGTTTGTCTTTTTGGATGGTGTGTGGACACTCAATTCTACGTCTAAACGTGTTACCTTGTTACTTGTTAATGTGCTACTGGTCCTTTTGATATAAGTTACGGTATACTCACAAAACAATCTCTACATCCGTTTGCCCTCTGTAATTTACCTAGGAGGTGTTGAGTAGACTCAAGATAAAATATTTTAGGGTTTTAATGAATTGATCCGCCCCAGTAGTATGTATGCCTCGGATTTTTGTTCAGTAACATGAGCTTCAAAGTGTTAATCGGTAGACCTTTTTGGTTGGCTTGGGTAGTCTGTGGGCGAAATTCTGGTTCGTTCTGGTATCCTCCCCACATTTTCTACTTTTCTCTATAAAAGGACAACGCGAAGACAATCGGTACTATATCCTTGCAACTATAGGGGGCCGAGGTATCGTTATTTAAGAACTTTGTGTGTCGTCTATCGCTTTGGTGTTGTGATTATTAGGAGGACAGATAAAGTAAGAGAACCAAGCATACACATATAGTTTCCAAACATTGACAATGCAGGGGAGTCGGTGCCAAACAACCATTTGCAATGATTATTTCCTAGGACTCCTTAGTCCACGGAGTTTCCTCATCGCTACTTGAGATTATGATGGCAATAGGAAGGATCATGGATTTCGGAATGCCGGCGTAAAGTCCTTGGTGCCCGGCACACCAAAACTCAACACCGAGGCCATCGATTGTCACACCCGTTGTGTCCTTGACTTCTGCTTGTCCCACGAGAGAATATGTGCCTGATACACGGCAGACGAGAGCACCAAGAGCTCCGCCTCCGCCGGAGTATTCCTAGCACCAGGATACCTTTTTTTTTCGCCGTGGACTCGTCCAGAAATAATGTACAATAACGGTACAAAAAACCTATGAGTTCATTGTTTTCTTGACCCAGCACATGCTTAAAATTGTGTGTTATACCACGCATAGGCTCTATTAAGCAGCTGAGGGTTAAGCAGCTGGGTTAAGCGCGTTTGCCGCGAAGCTTTTGATGACCATAATCAATGTCGATCGTGAACGACGGAGTTTGCCAAGCGAGATGACGACGGTTTTTGAATCTCTTCTTGACGATTGACGACGCCACAAAATGGTGGCGATCCCCATTATCAATACGGAAGCATGTAGAGTTTGAATGCCGGTCTACACAAAACCACGGTCAGATAAATACTCTCAATTCTGGACCCCCATCTTCCCCTGACTGTTTAACAGCACACGACCGACCCCCGCCACAACGTCATGGCCCTCTCCCGAATTTCCTGATTATATATTCTCCTGTTTCAAGTCACCGGCCCCCAGTATCCAGTCCCACTGGTGCAAAGCTCGTTGTCAATCACGTAGTACTTTCAAACTGGTATATCGACCGGGCTTGTCCTGAATCGGGAGACCACCCTGATTTCGCATACGGGCCGACGGACTAATGTTATGCTAGGTGTTTCCGTGTAGCTACTACCTAATACCCAAGGCCTTTGCTCAACCAGCAGGGAGCAAAACATAGTCTAAATACCCGTGGCTCTAGGGTTCGGGTTTTCCCTTCCCGAATATACACAAAGCAACTTACGCAACCCTATGTAGGGTTTTGATGTTTCCACGACTTATGTACAGCTCACCAGATTTTTTGGAATGTTCCATACACACGGGCAGGCATAAGAATGTAGAATTCACATCACTCAAGCTAGTACGATCCTGGTAAGTTCTCAAGTTCAAGGTCCCCGGGGTGATAGATTCATCTCCGGTGTTTATCCTCCCTAGTTGGGTCTAGATCTTTCAGCTGATGGTATCATTATCACAAATATCAACAGATCGAGGATTGATGATTTTACGTAGTATCAGGCTCACAATAAACATGGAGCAACGTACGTTGATAAATGTCTGACCAGACTTACTCTGACAGTCCTCGGGGTCAGCATATGCCTCGGCCTTCCTTTGCTCGGTCATAGGTCTTAGGGATGTCATCCTCGGGGCAGAGTATCACGTAAGCCACTCCTATGACCTATATACATAGTTGCCCACTTGTAAAATCATATTATAGAGGGAGCTTGGGACGGCTCGTGTCCGCGTTTTGATGGATTTGATTATGATTTGCAAAACATGTGCATTGTGCATATAACGACTTAAAGTTGTGGAATCTTAAAGTATCCAAGGTCCTCCGGTGATCCTGATTATAGCTCCCACATGTCCAGTCTTTTTGTGAGGTTTCTGATGCCATTTCTTTGACATATGGACGCTGAGAACACCGCCGTTATGATGATTCATCAATAGTGAGATTGGTTCCACGGAGGAATCTGCTGTTGTGTTACGTCTGAATCCGAACCGCGGCGGTGGAGATAGTGGTGTCATTTGAATGACCCTGGGGCGCGCGGAAAAGGCGAGAAACTTGTGGAAAATTAGCATGCTAAAGGGTCGATGGTCCAGTGACTCTGGCATCGTGGACAAAGGATGTAATGATGTATGTTGGGGGAAGGTGCATTGTGGATCGATCCCAAGAGTAGTGGCAAAGTAATGGCCATCGGAAACGAATGGAACTTGCTTCGATGCTTGGTGATCGGAACAACTCGGCGCACCGACAAATATCCTTAACAGGGAGACGCATCAAAAAACCCAACAGGCATAAAATCAATTCTGCTCTTCTCATAGGAAGCCCATGGCTTCCTGGGCTTTGGTCCTTGATGGGGAAAAGATCTACATTACATACTTACATGATGGAGCAAGTCCTCTTAACTTCACGCCGCTCTGGTGTCTCTTTGCACCACGGAGGAAACGTTTTACAGGCGTACCTGGAAAAAGATGTCAGAAGCTTTGTGCCAGGAGACAAATAAAATCATAAATCCCCACACATGGAAGTATTTCGAACTCCTAGGATCTGGTGCGCACGTTACACACTGGCTCACGACCCTTAGATCTGATATTCGGTGATCCACGCCGATTAGGGATCCGTAGTACTGGCGTGCCACAATTCATTTTTGGCTTCCTTCCTTCTTTCAAAACCTTTATAAATGCTATGCGAACAACGCAGGAACAAAGTCCCCCCCATTCTGCCGAGTTTATGGATAACATGTCTTAGTATGTATGTCTTGGCTCTGGACTGAGCCGGAACTGACCCAGCCATCCAGCACAACTTCCAACCAATACATCCCCCCCGGTTCGCAGTACTACTCTACACCACACGTGAACCATGGTCATGCCCACGTTGTAGCCCCTCCACCGCGTCCGGAGACTACCCAGCGTAAACGGCCCAAGTATACTCGTAGCAAGACCGGATGCATGACGTGTAGGGTCAAAAAAATCAAGGTTAGTTACTACCCATGCATCCTTCAAATTGTTCATCATAGCCATAGTGTGACGAGACGAAGCCGAATTGTATGCGCTGTACGCACGGCCAAAGAGATGTATGCAATAATTTTACCCCCCATATCGAACCATTTTATTGACAGCTGGATTCAGTGTACGTGGCCGGAAGGCGTGCCTGCCCGAAAAAAGTCAGTTGTCAGGAAAGATTCGGGAGATGGTCGGCCTTCCACTGCAGGTTCTTCCGGCCTTTCGGAAGGATCGACTCCTCCAACAAGGGAGCATACACCGCCGAGACGATCGAGTGTTGACATTGGCCTCATTCCCCTCGCATCAAGACGCCCAGCGTAAGGGTCGTTCATTTAAGAGCTGTGTTTCGTCTTCTGATCTGTTCATTCAGTGATTCATATCTTTTACACCCAACAATGTCTTCTGAACCAGAGCCCACACGTCGTTTAACGCGAGTTTCCCCTTCACTGATATCACTAATCGGGCTAATTTATTCTAGACAGTGCAAGTAACGATCGCATACCATCCGGATACCCGCATCCCCCAAGTAACTCGAACGCTCTCACCATGATACCTGAGACTTCTTCATACCCTACACAACCTCGTTACGACCACCCATACAACCATGGTCATGCTGTACATTCCTCGCGGCACACCGCTTACCGCCCATTAAACCATGAACCTGTGGGCCAATGGAACACACCTTCCGAATATGTGAGTTTTCAAATCACCTACGTCTTGAAGCTAATACCCATTGTTCCATTGTAGTTTTCTGCGCAAGATAGGGGCCTGGTTGCAGCACATATTCCCAACGATGCTCACACTAGATACCAATGAACTTGTCCACCCCGGAATCCCCTGTAGGACTGATTTCTGAAGATCCTGGTTAGCCAACACGGGCATGGGGTGTCAATGGTGGTGTGCATTTGTATCTGTGCAAATGCATGAAACTTCACTGTCGGTGAATAACATTAGACGCGACTCCTCGGTGTTCGCTTTTATGTTGATTTTCTAGGCTCTTCTCTTTTTACATCGTGATTTCGGGTATCGGACTATGTATAGAAGTGGTCGTCTTAAACTGTGTATAGGCGCGGCGTAATAACTGGAAGCCGGGTCCAAATATCCTCATACGATTGTACAGCTGAATATGACATGTGCTTCGTAGCAGCTATATGTTACTTATGCTGTATTTTTACACACGTACACACGCACGCCCGCGCCACCTAGATCTCTGTAGCAATTTCCAAAGAGCCCTTTAGTATCCAACAAATTTTATATGAAAATGCTTGTGGTGCACCCAATCTGTCAGTCGATCTTGTTGAATAATCTTCCTGTCAGCGTTGATTCGCTCCACGTGAGTTAAGAATCAAAAAATCAAATTTTTTTCTTCGGTTTGATGCACCCGTTGTTATGTAACTATGGTCCATGGTCCGATCATGAAACTACCAAATCCACCAATGTCATGCTTATCAGGTACTCCGACAGTAGTCTAGATGGGGGCAAATCCGAGGCGTTTGGAACCCACATCCCATATACTATAATAATGTTTCAAAACACTTCCTCCGACAAGGTCAAGACCATCGAAAGCGTTTATGAGTGTTTGGCACGTAGATGGGTCGTTTGCAAATGGTCCAACGCTGAGCTCGCTACTAGGTATTGTGAGGTTGAAGGGTGTTCCAGCTTGTGATGTGAACGTGATATCAATGACCGCAGGTAGAGAAGATATACGATTGCAAGCAATTCCATAGGTACCTGGTTCCGCAGGGTTGGGTTGAATATCAGGTGATATCAACGAATAGATAGCCTAGAGGTAAAGTTGGTACGTTTGAGAGAAAGCAACGGAGAGAGAATAGTAAATACCTCTGTTGTAGCAGTAGAAAATAGGACGTTACTCGTCCCACTGTCGAAAATGATACTGCGTTGAGTGTTCAGGACTGAAGTGGTTTTCCCGTTCACAGACAACCGCGGTGACGCAAGCCGCCAAGTCGAAGACGTGCCACTAGGCAGAGATGCAAAAATGGGATTTCCTTTCAATCAGTGTTAGTTGAGTGGATATCTGCTCAAAAAGGTAGTTCACCTTGGAATTTAGTATTATCAATTCCACCAATTGTCAATTCAGCATGGCCAACGGCGTTGGGGGTAAGGAAAAGGCTGAACAGGGCTGTTGCTTGTTAATATCTGGCTTGACTTGATAGCGGGCACTAACCTGGTAGACCCTGGCTGATAAGGCCGGCAAAAAAGCCCTGAGCAGTTGCGCTCATTCCTACAAATATGACGATCAACATTCGCAAAGGACTACATCTATGAGTAACTTACCCTGAATTCCACTGAACGGATCAATGTTGAAAGTAGGCGTTTGGTCCGTAATGAGAAACAAATTAACGTTGGTGGTCTGAAGACCGCCGACGCTAACAGTATCTCGCCCACTACGCAGGGTCAACTTATAATTCGATCCTACGACGGGATCCACCCCCACGCCTGTGCCAAATGTTATGCTACTTGTTCGCCCACCATCCACAAATGTGGAACTTTTCGACGAATCAAATTGCTTCTGATTGGAGCATGCCTGCCCACATAAGGTGCCTGATGTAGTGTTAAGGTACCCGCATAAGCGAAGGTGGGATTAATCTTACTTGCAAACTCGAGAGAGGAACTCCCGGTATCAAAAACCACCTGTAATAATACAATTAGATCAATACATAAGGAGATATTGCTGCAGTGCATACGGTGATGTCCTGTGGTGGTGTCCCAACTGAAATATCACGCCATAGTTAACGCTTGAAATCTTCAGTGTAGGAAGTCTTTTACCTGAAATGTTCCCAAACCATCTGATCGTATACTGGTGAGATAGGAGGCTGACAAGAAGAGAGCTACTTACTGAAGGTCCGTCCCTTTAAAGAAATCTGCTAGGGGGATATCGGAGGGAGGTAATGCCCTTCTTCGGATAGATGAACTAGGTGGGGTGCGCGCTCTGAGTGCTATTGTCTGCGGCGTGGCTTGGGCCGATTCAGAAGGCCTGACCAGCGTAGAAAGGCAGAGAAGAACTTGAAGCGTTAACAACATCTGGGGTATTTGGGATTCGCAGTTCTACTCGGTTTCCCGACTTTTTAAGGGAGTGTCAATTGCTTCTATTATTATTTCTATGGTTAGAGGAGGACAGAGAAGCTTTGGTGAGAGAGATGGGGAACCACAGAACTAGTTGGGCTGGAAGGCCCGAGTCCATGTGGAAGCTGCGCAGTGCGGAAGCGACTGCTCCACGCTTCAGGCTAAAACCAACGTATCCAGGATCGTGCCGCGAGAAGAAACGGTACAATGGGGATGGAAGCGAGTTTCCCAGAAGCTCCGGTTTGCTTCGGTCCTTGTAGTGGCCGAGAGATACATGCATGTAAGCCTAGGTCGGTTCGTAATTCGCACGAAGAAACAGAATATCGAGGTATTTTAGACGGTACCAGACGAGGAGACGATAATTAAAGGAAAACGTGACACTGTAGCCAATCGTCACTTGTTTCACTGCTTTGACTCACATATTACAGCATGGGTAAGTCGAGCTTGTGATTCCACCTGCATACCACTCATATTCACGAGGCGTCAAGCTTCATCAGAATCTGTCACCCTAAATTCTGCTCACCCGCCTGGAGATAACGCTATAGAAGCGTTCACTGCTGTTCTTCCAACGATCAAGGGGGAGATTATCAAGTCGCGCCGTGAATGGGACAAGCATGAACCCAAGATGTGGTCGAGGGCTGCTGGTGTATCGAATGATGCATTAACAAACTTTGATTTGAAAGAAGATCTCGTCGAAGTGAGGCCTGTTACACCTGTTCATTGTCGCCAGCTTCCAACCGCTAGCCATATAGATCCGGAGCGCATCAACGTCTTATGGAAGCATTATATTTGGCAAGATAAGGATTCCGGCCATCAAGGACGACGAGGGAGAGGGGTTCGTTCATGTGAGGTGAGTCAGGATGAGCAACCTCCCCCCTGTTATGCTCATCAGGCCTAGGATCCATGACCCTCCGAATAGGGTAAGTAGTCCTATATCCGATCATCGTTGTATGCTCGAGGACGAGCGTCTTTCCAGGGAACTGAGGATGTCATATTTCACTCCTTGTTCACGGACGAAAACCGCAAAGAGGGACGGCCTACTACTTGGACCGCAATCCAGACAGCAAATACTCCCTTGGAGTTTTTCAACGAGTAGACAGACGGAAGCGTGAAAGCAAATTTGCCGTCATTTTTTATCTGCACATCTGTAATGTTGCTATTCTTATATGAAAGGTTACTCTGGGCCACACAGACGAATCTATTTGGGTATAAGTATATATGAGTACACTTCGAGGTACAAGTATGAAATTGAACGGACTCCGGGCGGAGCAACACCATAGCATGATGATTGTCAACCACAGCTAAATGCGTGAAAGACATAAAATGAAGCAACATACATAATTTCTGGGAGTGGGCTCAGAACAAATTGAGAGAAAAAAAATGACACAAGATATTGATCGCTTCAAAGTCTTGTGGGACGACCACACACTAAGAATCCATAGGGCTTACACATATGAGAGAAATAATCAGGAAAACATAGAAATTGAGAGAGAAGTTCAGTTATAGTAGGTCGCGTAGAAGAGCCGGCAACCACGCCGCAGTGATTATCCGTTTGAGTATAACAAACGAAGATTATGGTCCGACATCCATGGACCAACATGTTGCAGCGCCTGATGATGCGGAGGGAACATTGGAGGCGGTCCTTCTGGCGCAGGGTTTACTTTGTTAACACATCCCGTGTTAAAATGCAGGGGGCCCTTTGTATAACAAGATGTCCCATCTGAATTATCGAGCCAGGTCCAGGATTCTGTATTGGCACTTGGAGTGATCGAATTGTGATAAGACACCATGGGATCGTCGAAGAAAGTTGACATCTGAATGGTGCGATCTCCCGAGGAAGACTCAGTAGATGTGGGAGAATAGCTGAGGCCAGGTGTTTGCGGAGTGGGACTTTGTGAGATCTTCTCTGTGTAATATGACACCGTCGATATTGATGGTAATGGGTTTGTAAACATGAGCTACGAGGGAGCGCAGAGTTCAGAACGATTTAAATACAAGGAAAAGGTTAAAGTTCACCATGTTTGTAGATGTATAGTTGAGGGTGGATTGGTCGATGCATTGTGCGCGCTCTTGTATAGAACTGGAGGGTAATGGTTCATAGATAGAAGGGCCCGGATTTTGGTCACACGACGTCGAGAAGGCCTCCGCAGGGAGGGTAGTACTACGTCTTAGACCGCCCCGGCTTGAATTGGCAGGGGGAGAGGCATCGTTATTTTCGCTCCGTACCAAAAATGGTGTACGATTGGGCGTTTGCATAAAAATAGAGCCCTCACTTTGAGATCTTACAACCCCACGGTTGCTAGAAACGTTTGTTGGAGGCGCTGGAAGTTTCCCGACCCAAAGGCGCCATTCTAGGGCCTCTCCGAGTGCGCGTTCGCATCGGCCAATCTCCCGTGGAGGCAAGCCAGAGAGCTTCGCCCATGCGCGATTGGAGTAACACTTATCTTGTGTGAATTTTGATGCAAGAATTAACGACGCAAGGAATGCCCGGCGTGGGCAAAGGAGAGGTGAGGGGAGTGGGCCCGTGGGTGGAAGCGTAGGGGGGATAGGCTTTTCCTGTGACAGCTCAGCACGATCTTCAGAAACGACGAATTCGTTGGTAAGGTCGCGGATGTCGTCCGGACCCTCGTCGTAAACCCGGACCGTGTCCATTGTTTGGTCGTCTTCGATATCATTGGCTGTATTGATGATAGAGTCCAGACTCATGTCAAGTTCAGCTTCGCGCTCAAGCTCAGCAGCTGTCGCGAGTAAAATCCTGTCACTTATTTGAATTTCGCTTTTGGTGCCTGTGCCGGCCTTTTCTTGCTGGACAAGTTCAGGAACCTTGGGTCGGATGGCCTCTAGGTAGCACAACGCCGTTTGAAGCACACATCCTGAGGTGCGCGAGCGCCTTAGAACCTCGTGAACAAAACCTTTGATCGGCACTAGATTGCTTCCAGAACACGAAGAACTTGTAGTATCTTGTTCCAGTTGTATGAGGGTTTGGTTTGTGGGTGCAGGAGATGGATATGTCAGAGATGGGGGATACGGAGGAGAAGGTCGAGTAGAGGGAGAAACGGGAGAAGGGAGCTGGGTGTTTCGGTTACGATTGATTTGGTGAAGTTTCTGATCAGCGATATAGGTAGGTTCATATACGTTGACCGCCGCACGAGAGGATGTCACAAATACAGGGGGGATGTCTTGAGGACGCCATATTTCACATAGAGACTTGACAGCTTGATCTTTGAAAGAGACGCCCATTTGTCAGCAGGGTTTGGAGGTGATATCACGAGTTGCGAAAGCTTACCCACTAATCCAATAGCATACTTATTTCTAGGTGGGTCTCGTAAATGGGCATCCTTAGGTGTCTGAGAAGTCGAGGGGGGCAACGTTTGGCGGATACGGTCGAGTTCATACGAAGGGGTGGGGATGGGCGGAGATGATGTTACAGATGATGCTGGGGTATTCAGATAAGGGGCTGAAGGAGATCGAGAGGAGATTGACGAGGAGCATGAAGAACTGGGAATGGAATTATAAGGTTGCCAGCGGACACGAGTACGAGTAGCTGGGGGCGCCCGATGGGCGAGAGAATGGAGTGCGTGCATAGGCCGAGTTCTGGAATTGAGCGGTGGTGGTCGCGGACGAGATAAAAAAGCAAGATATTGAGGAGAGGTTAATGTAGCCGGCGAGAGAAGGAGAGTTTAGGTGGACTTAGAGTACGCATTGGTGTCGGGGATAGGGTAAAATGAGACGAAACTAGCAGCAAAGGATGTGATTTTGGGGGCGGATGAGGTAAGATTGAGGGACGGGTGGGCAAATCGAGGTATCAAAAAGGAATACATTGCGGCGGATTAGGTCAGAGCGGACGGTCCAAAGTCTAGAGACTTGGACTATCCGATGCAAAGTCTTTTCGTCGACGACGAAGGACTTTGTGTGAAATAAAGGCTGTTTCTGCGAGTGGTAGAAGGGCTGAGTAGGGGATTTGAGCGGATTTGTCGAGAAGGGGTTCAGGAGCTGTGGGTCGCAAGTTTATAAGAGCGCCGTGAGTCAGTTGCACTCGGGCGTCCTCCACATTAAACACTCCACAACAACCTTCCGGCTGCCGCCTTTCCCGTCCAAACATCATTCAGGTCTAGAGTCCCATGACTCACTGACACTGCCTTCGGATCGTGTGTCTAGACACAGGCTTGACTCGAACCATGGAGCCCCGACTCCACACTCGTTGGAGCTTGCACAAAATACTCCGCTGATTTGTTCAGAGTAGTGATCAAACCATGGCATGTTCGCCCAACCACCTCCTCACACAAGAAAAGCCAAGTATTAGTGGTTGCCATACGGGAATTCCCGTTTGATCAGCCAAGACAAAAATATCTTCAACTCTTTGACTATTCTTAACAAGTGACTGAACAGTGACTGAACTAGCTCTTCTTCACTGCGTTCCCGAAAGGCCCTAAACGGCTCCTTTCCAAGACTGGGCGCTCCTATGCGAAATGATCTACGTATGAAAGTTACTGCCAATACGTCTACTAACGCCAAGAGCGTCATGTCACGCGTGACAATATAATGAAACGGGTATTGGACACCGAATTGTAACCAACTTTCTTTCTCTTCCAACCCCCTCCACTCTCTTTACCTCGCCGCTGTCATGAAGGTCTCTACTGTGTTTCTGGCCATATTCGCCACTGCTATGACCGTTAGTGCCGGTAACCTTCACGATAGTCGATCCCTGTCTTCTCGTCACGCTCGCCTCTTGCATCGTTCCCCTGCACCGGCCGCTAAACCTGTCAGGAAGCGATGCAAAGCTCGTCCCACTGCTCTTAACAATGTAACCCAAACAACTTTTTACTCTGCTTATTTCTCATCGAGAATTCTATATAGGCGGCTATTCCTTCTACTTCGCCTGAGCCTAAGCCAACAGCTGAGCCCAAGCCAAAGGCTGAGCCTAAGCCCCCGAAATCTGACCCCCCCCCTTCCTCTGAGAACACCGGGGGCGTTCTTAATGTAAAGTCTAGCTGTGGTAACATTGGGGCTACCAGTATGTGTACCTATCCCTTTCCAATATTATCGATGGTAATCTCTTTTTCATTCTACAGAGAAGACTACTACAACAAGTGGACCGAACGGCAGCATTGACTGGCTGAACTGCGGCCTCACAGAAGGCGGTTGGAAGCCTCCTTTTGTGAGGATCACTGATATCGTTTCAGTATCGCTTTCTTCCGCTATTAGTTCTGGACATGGCCCCTTCATGGCTTGCACTAAATTTGTTCACCTCTTTGAGCAATACGGTGGGCAGTATGGCATCCCGCCTATAATGCTAGCGTCATTCGCAATGCAAGAGAGCTCTTGTAAGCCCGATACCGTCGGCGGTGGGGGCGAACAAGGCCTGATGCAAATCACTAAGGATAAATGTGGAGGTGCTCCAGGAGGAAACTGCAGAGACCCAGTGAGCACTCATTAGCTGCTGCTTTCATGAAAAGAACCCAACAT
>CEMJ01392979.1:24562-84108 GCA_900068955.1 Clitocybe nebularis | reverse complement strand
AAATTCTTTGCTGATACTTTGAATAACAACGGTGGTGACCTACTACTAAGCATCGGATCATATAACGGTTGGCACAAGGGTTTAACTTTTGTATGTTTAAACATGTCTATTGACGTCCATGCCAACTGACATGTAAAATCCAGGCAAAGGCCACTGCTGCACGCAACTCAGCCTGCTGCAGATGCCAGAACAACTGCGATTAGTACGTTTGCATGCCTTTGTAGATCTGGCTTGTCTAATAAAATTCTATAGCTTGCATCAATTCTTGAATGGATGGATTCAGAACATTAATGCTTACGACCAAGGTCTCCGCCTTGGTAAATACTTCAACCTGGATGTCTGTTAAATCAGCTATATAATTCCCACTTCAATCTTTCACGATCACACCCTCCACTTGTCACTCATTTCAAACCACATACCAATCGACGCGTTCTCGGTACATTGACTGTCCCGACACCAACTAACTACCGTATCGTATACCCGTTCCGTAGCTTATTTTTACTTCTCTGCTATTGTCCCCCATCATCGTATTGCATTATGCAGGCCAAGTCCGACGTCATGGGTCTTGTCCATGTCATCTATCATCATAATGAATCACTACGTCGAACATGATTTGTTCAGAACTGAGTTAAGCATTTGATAGTTCTAAAATAAAGATTATCGATCACCGTGAGAAGGAAATGTTTCGACATTTCATTTTAGTTCCTCGACTTGCCTTGCACTTGTTCTCTTATAATAGGTTAACGGGATGAGTGTATCCGGGTCCTCATCTTCCTCGCCTTCCTCAGCATCAACACCAGCATCATCAGTACCTTCCCCAGAACTTAGGAGTCTAAGTCTCGATTCCGTGGCAGTGTCTGACGAGGACAAAGCGGAAGCAGCTAAACTCAAAGGGGAGGCAAATAAAGCCTTTGCAAGTATGTATAAAAACTGTCGACACATGGACTCGAGCTAACAAAACCGTCCCTCTGCCCGTGCCTTATTACTCCCGTCACACGACACCCTTTCTAAGATCATGACTTCCCTGCCGCTGCACGGTTGTATTCACAAGCGATCGAGAAGAACCCTAATGAACCAACTTTGTGGTGTAATCGAGCCTATGCTAGAATGAAGTTGGAAGAGTATGGATATGCCCTCACCGACGCCAGTCACGCGATCCAGTTGGATGCTCGATATGCGAAAGCATATTATCGGTATGGATTCATTTGTGTGGAAAACAAACCGACTGTATTTATATACCAAACGGCCAGCCGTGCAACATGTTATATGCAGATATTGAAACCTCAATCAGCCGTTGCTGATTTCCGCAAAGTCCTAGCATTGGAGCCCAAAAATGACACCGTCCGTGCTCAGATGGTCGCTACACAAAAACTCATACGAAAAATAGAGTTCGAAAAGGTGCCTTACACAGCACTCTTCTCTCATGGGATCATCTGAACACCGGTACAAAACAACAGGCAATCGAGGTAGAGGGGGAGAAGAGCCCAGTCGAGCGATGCCATGAGATAATAGCGGAAGGTTTGTGAACAATACCTTGATCACTATATCTCTTAAATTTTACTTGCACTTTAGGGGGTTGCGATGTCGATAAAGGGTACACTGGGCCAAAATTAACGGTTGAGAATGGGAAACATGGTATCACACACGACTTCATCAAGGGTATGATCCAGTGGTTCAAGGATGGAAAATCACTTCCCAAGAGATATGTGTGGGAAATTGTTCTTGGTGCACATGAAAGCTTCTCGAAGTGTGATAGCTTGGTTGAGGTTGATTTGGATGACGGAGTCACTTGTGATGTTATCGGTGATGTCCATGGTAAGTCCACTCTCCTCATTGCAAAAGACCGTACTGAAGTTCACAAGGTCAATTCTATGACATGTTACATCTTCTCTCGTTGACCGGGGAACCAAGCGAGAAGCACTTCTTACTTATGAACGGAGACCTTGTCGATCGAGGGTCCTGGTCTATTGAGGTCATTTTGACAGCATTTGCGTATAAATGTGAGTCGTACATACATATCAAGTCACTTCCGTACTCATCGAATTAGGGCTATACCCCAAGTATATGCACATCAATAGGGGCAACCACGAGGCAAAGGAGATGAACCGTACTTATGGATTCGAAGGAGAGGCAAAACACAAACACGGAGAGCAATCATACAAAGTAATTCTTTTTTCTGGAAGGTCTTATCTACTTTCTAACTGGACCATTTTCATACTCCCTAGTTGTTTGCACATGTGTTCACCACTTGTGAGTTAAACTACGTCCCACTGACGAACTGACTGACCTCTTTTGTCATATAGTACCCCTAGCGACTCTCGTGAGCGCAACTAAACCCCCTCCGGCGCAGGGGGAGAAACCCAAACCGATCCTGTCACCCCAAGGGTTAAAGCGGTACTTTGTCGTGCATGGCGGACTATTTAGCAAAGACGAAGTTACATTGGAAGATATCAGGAAAATAGATCGCATCGGTCGGCAACCTGGCCAAGAAGGGCTCATGTGTCAGTTGGTTTTTCTCTTCTCACCATTTCAAGGACTAATTATTATTGGATCCTTAGGTGAGGTAAGATTATTCTTGAAACAGTCAGTTTAGTCCAGAGGATGAGCTCCTATATTTCATAGTTGCTTTGGACTGATCCCCAAGACATGCCTGGGCGTGGCCCAAGTAAGCGGGTATGTGTTTATATCGTTCTACTTCGGTACCTTGTCTAGACTTGTTTTCAAGGGAGTCGGAATTGCCTTTGGTCCTGACGTAACAAAGAGATGGTGTACTCTAAACGGTGTTGCGGGTATCATTCGTAGCCATGAAGTTCGACAAGGTACGTGACATCTCTTGTCAATTCGATTAGCTCAGCTCATAGTGCGTAAGATGGATACCAAGTGGAACATGAAGGGCTATGCACTACGGTAAGGGGTCACTCATAATCTCGTAATATACGACCTTGTTCACACTACTTCTAGGTCTTCTCTGCGCCGAACTATGTCGATCAAGCTGGTAATAAGGGTGCATTTGTAAGACAATGTCCACAGCTCTTTGGGTTCCCTGATTAACAATTTTGTAGATTCGTATCGATTCCTTCGGAGGCCAAGAATACTTCCAATTTGATGCTACCCCTCATCCTCCAATGAAACCAATGGCGTATGTCCAGGGCGGACTCGGTAGCATGATGATGTAAAGGGTATATATTGATCTGTTGTATGAACATATTGTAAACAGTGATTATTGACAAATAGCTTTCATCATGTAAAGGGTATCTATTGTGTGATCAGTTACTTACATGAACATGTTGTGAACGTTTGCTGACCGTGTGAAGTTATATATCGGCACACTTCAGTACTTGGCGAAACTTTGGCAAGCCGCGAGATACATCAACTGACTTGCACCATATACATTCCACTTGACGCTTTGACCCTTGTTATGGATAAAACGAAATCCAAGCTCGCTGCCTTCTTCGATAACGACGAAGAAGAATCTTCGTTTCCTGTGCGACGGATAGAGTTATTTCCCCTCTGTTCCACACTTACCCATGGCTCCTCTAAACTAGCAAAAGACAGTCGACGACGCAAAGTTGTCACAATATACTGCTGGTAAAGTAAGAAAATCACGCAGGGAGAAGGAGCAAGAAGCTGCAGAGGCCAAAAAAAGAGAAGAGGAAGCGAACGCCGCTAAGGCTTATGCTGAATTTCTGGATGCATTTGAAGGCGAAGACGTGGGCAAAAAGAAAGCTGGCTCAAGTTTCGTTAAGGCCTCAACGGAGTCAACTATTGCTTATACTCCTGCTGCAAAACACTTGGCCGAACGTTCAAATAATCGAGCTCCAGGGGGATTTATCAATAGGGTATGCACACAGAATGTCGTTCGAATGTCTGAGAGTAACGTATCTTCTAGTCCCCCTCACCCCCCTCCAATGTCGCGCCGAAGCCCAAAGGAAAGCGAGCAATGGACTCATTTCTCGAAGAGATCAAAAGGTTAGTTGGCGCATTACATGCTAGTTTCGTTCGGTTGTAGTTTGACAAGAGCAATCCAGAGAACAGGCTGAGCGTGAAGCAAGATATTCTCGTCATGGTACATATACTATCACCGCCATATTTTCCTCTTGTGACACATATCTCTAGCACATGGTCATGGTCGGTCAGTAACTGCATTGGCTGGTAAGTACCACAACTGCCAACAAGTTTAATTTTCACAATCAATTTCTGGCAGCATACGATGGTCAGAGTGGCAGTAAGGATAGAGGGGACCCCCAAGTAAGCCAGCCCTTCGACGTTGACATTGATTCGGAACCTCAATTGGGACTAATTGAATTAGACCTCCAATGTTTTTGTTGCGAACCTGCCTCCTCATGTCACCGAACAAACACTGGGCAATTTTTTTGCGCGAGTTGGACCAGTGGGCTCTGTTAGTATTTCGACATGACAGGTTGCGTCCATCTAATTAGGTTGTCTTTAGGTTAAGGTGATGTGGCCCCGCACGGACGGCTCTGCTGGTCCAGGCGCAGATATGACATCATCTCGCCGAACGAAAAGCACTGGACTCAGCGGCTTTGTTTCCTTTATGAAACGGAAAGATGCTGAAAATGCCCTTCGTGAATTTGATGGTTTCGACTGGGGAGGCTCTGTGCTACGTGTTGGTTGGAGTAAAGCTGTGCCAATAGCAGCAAAGCCGCTTTATGGTCAGTGAGTTGCGGCTCACAATGCACCTATAAATACTCACTTTATACAGTGTCTGGGGGGATCAAGACAAGAATTAGTCGTAGTCCAAGTCGTAGCAGGAGTCGCTCAAGGGATAGACGACGTTCTCGTTCCCCAACCCGCCGGGAACAATATCGAAAGCATTCTCGCAGCCGATCATGGGATAGGGCTCGTTCTCGGTCTCGGTCTTCGCAGCATCGCAGGTCGGATAGCAGGTCGCGCCACCAGCGACGCTATTCGCGAAGTCATTCCCCACGCGGGCGCAGTCCACAGGGCCGCGTACATATGGAGGAAGAAGAGGCTGTAACGGATACTTTTATTAGAGCCGTTGCGGCTGAAGTAATCGGTCATGGTTCTCAGTACGAAGAAGTTTTGCGAGAACACGAGCGTAACAACCCGAAGTTTGCGTTTCTCCTTCGAAAAAATGTAAGTATACAATACTCTATCTTGCTTTTCGTTATTGACCGCACGTCAGCACCGTCGACATGCCTACTATATGGGGCTCATTGAGTCAGAAAAACATTTGGATCCTGAATTCGATGATGAGGTAAGTTTTCTTTTGTCTCTGAGTGTTACTACCAGCCGTATTGATATTCTCTAGGGCTACAACTCTGTATACTCTACAGACTCTGCTGAGGACTCGGAACGGGAAAGGGTTCGTAAAACAATGCTTGGGAAGTTGGCTCGCAGAAGATTTGAAGCTATGCTTCGTGCTCTATCTGGGAAAAGAGGTGAATTAGCTCGGTGTATGGCTTTCAGTCTTGAACACGCCGAAGCGGCACCAGAAGTGCGTTTTCTATTGTGCTGTCCGTTGTCATCATGTTTAATAGGGGAAATCCAGGTAGCTGACATCATCGTCGCTTCCTTACTCGTGGATGGCACCGCGGTCCCACGTAAAGTAGCGCGTCTGCATCTCATATGTGACATCCTACACAATTCGGCTGCATCTGTTCCAAGTGCATGGAAATTTCGATTGGAGTTTCAGTCCAGGCTTGGAATTGTTTTTGATCATCTCGCCAACATATATCATTCTTTTCCCGGAAGAATAACAGCGGAAACGTTCAAAAAGCAAATCACAGCCGTTGTTGATATATGGGAAGACTGGATCGTGTTCCCCCCGGACTTCACCGCAGAGCTCAGGTTGAGATTAGAGGGTGCAATAAAGCAGAACGAAGCAAAACCGATAGAAGTTGTAGAGGCTGCTCCTAAGAGCACTGAGGCATTTTCATCCCGTTTCAAGGCTAGCTCATTTCAACTTGCCACAGAACCTGCCGTTACAGAGCCAGAAAATAATGGGGATGAGGAACCCATGGATGTTGGTAGCGACGTCGATGGTGAGCCAGTGGACGACGTTGATGGCGAACCCGTCGATGATGTTGATGGCGAACCTGTCGATGACGTTGATGGTGAACCCGTGGATGATATCGATGGTGAGCCGGTGGACGATACCAGTGGGATGGTGGCCCATCCTGATACCGGAAACGACGATGTTGATGGCGACCCTGTGGATGATGCTGATGGGGAAAGCTTGCATAATAATGCGCAAAGCCTTGATGGTGAAGCCATGGATGAGGACGAATAGAATCCTTTCATTTGTTCAGGCAATTGGCTATCATTACACTACTGTAATACTATATCGAGCTTTCACATGCCTTCCTTATAAGACATAAATAACAGGCGCACGTTAAGTGAGGATGTCGGAATTCACGTTGGGCATAAAATGTCATGTACATGGGTATGAATATGCAGTTCCTTAAGAGATAAAGTTCCTCTTCCATATATCATCGCTCAATGTACGGCATCAGTCTTGATGGCGACGCTGTGGACGACTTGGGCTCGAAGTCATTCGAACAATGGCGTCTTTAGCTGTAAGGATGTCAGACTCCGCACCTGTAGGGCCCAGCACGTTGAGTCAAGTAATGGGTGTAACTTATAATGAACATACCGATTATAACTATAGTATTATTTTCCCTGCTGACAGTGATGTCAGCCCCAGTTTCATTGCGGAGGCGTGCAACGTTAGAGCCTTTTGAGCCCACTATCCTTGGGAACATGGACCTGTCTGGCAAAGTAAGGAAGCCAACATGAGACATGCGTTCGGCATGGTTAATGGCTTCATCAATGAGCTTCTTTGCTCGGTCCAGTCCAGCCTGATCACGGGCTTTGAGAACCCAACTAGAGCTACCCGTTTCAGCGTCTTGATAGTTGGGGACAACTTCCCATTGAATGGGAGGAGCAGCCGAGTCATCTTCTGCTTCATCTATACGTGCTGATGCTGTTTCTACTGGAGTTGGCTGAGATGGGACCGCAGATTTTTGGGGTTGTTCGGACTGGTCCACATGTACACCAAATGAACGTAGTGTACGGAAGAAGTTGCCTTGTTGAGAAATAACATGGTGGTACTTTAAGGGAACAGATACGGTGTCGGTGACATCTTCAGGAGCGGGAGGTTTGACTTGTCCCTAAGTAGATGGTAAGTTATTCATGTTGTGTATAGATAATCATAAGCTACCTTCAATTCCTCGATGGTAGCCTCACATGCTGCACGGGGTCCAGATATCTTGACAATATTTGCGATGTCGATGCCTTCAAGATCAGCTGTGTTCTCAGGTTCGCCTACTTGGTTATACGATCGGGACCCCGGAAACTGGATTTGAACCCCCATTTTGTCCTGAAGATGGTTCAGATGTTGACCTCCACGGCCAATTAGAGCACGATGCTGGCTGGCAGGGATTTCAAGACCAAGGATGACTCTGTCACGAAGTATAGCCACAGTTTTCTCAAGTTCGACCTTGAGCTTATTCACGAGTTTAGGCTCTCCACGAAGTCGAACTTCATCCGATGGTTCCCCTTGGCGCGGGCTGGTAATAGCATAAGTTGTCACTTCATATAGGGAGTTGTATGTACTCACAATCTGATGAGGCCCGCCTGAAGTTTTGAATCTGAAGGACCATCACAACGTGTGACTAGTTCTTTAAGACCTTGTCCACCAGGGCCAATTAAGGTACGATGGAACTTGCTCTCAACGGCAACGACAACAGTTATTTCCTCGGCGACCTGATCAGCAATAGCTAGAATGGCGGATTTTGCAGCAGCTACAGCTTTCTTAGTTCCACGAACAGTGATATTGGTGACAGAGCCACCATCTTCGGTAGCCTTGTCGACATCGATCTGAGCATCCGTCATGTCCTTAATCTCATTGATGGATGCGCCTCCTTTACCAAGGATTCGTGCAACGGCGCGACTGGGAACTGTGAACTTCAACACGTTGTTCGATTCCCTTTCAAATTCGACAGCCTAAACAATCTTCCTTGAGGATCAGAAAACCCAAACAGTATATGATAGCTTACATCCATCAATTCTGACTTCGCGCCCGCCACACCCTTCTTTCCACCTTTAACCATAACCTCATCAGACTTGAGTTGTTCCCTCGTTTTCCCTTCCCCATTTTCCTGAGAGTGGCGAGGGAATGTGATCTTGACCGAGTATTTCTCCTCAAGTCGAATGGCGTATTTACCACTCTGACCTATGAGGGAGGAGTGGTATTGGCTAGGAATTTTAAGCACCTCGTAGGTCTCGTCGGCCTGGAAAAATGCTTTCAGACTCGGGATGTAGTGACGAGTGTAACACCTACGAGTCTCTCTAATTGACCCAGAATCCGTTTTTTAGCCTCCTCGACATTTTCCTTGCGTCCAGTAATCTATACTATTTCAGCAGATATTACTTGACGCGCCTGAATGGTGCTCACCTTGACCCTGGACTTTTGGTGAGTAACTTTACGTTTCTTTCCTTCCTTCTCCTTTTCATCAACGTCATCGGACACGTCGACTTTCACGCCAAGCTGATCTCGCAGTTTATTGACCCCCGAACCGTGTGCTCCGACAATACGACCAACAAACTCCTTGTCGATGTCAAACTCGGTAGACTAAGATGGAATCACGTCAATTATGTTTACAAAGACGGGCGAAACGATACTGACATGGCTATTGACAATCTCGTCGTTCTTGGCATTTTCAACAATTACGAGGATTTCCTTAACAACTCTGTCGACGTCTGAGCTAGCGCCTCGAACGAGGATGACATCTTCCGTCGATGTATCACCTGCCTCCGCGCCAACCTTAATTGATAACGTCTTATCTTCACCGATGATACTAGGCAAGGAAATTAATGATATTTCATGCGGAAAGCACATGTGACATACGCATTAAGAGTAGTTCCACCATAGCCCAAGACGGCGTCATGCCAGCGTTTTTCGACCGAGATGGTATCACTTTTGACATCAGCAGCGTCCTTCGCTAGTTTTAATACCTCCTTTTCAACATCATCTAGATGTTTCCTCTTGTCATCAAGCGCCTGTGACGCAGAAGAGGGGTCGTAAACAAGGAGAACTATCGATTCCTCAGCAATCTCATTGGGGAAGATAACTTGAACATTATGGGCGTCGTGAAATTGCTTCAATCTATTACCAGGTGAGTGATTTGACACAATGTCGTAGTGGAGGACCTACTTTTTTGCGTTCTTCCCTATCATGACCCGATGCACCAACCAGTCAATAGATACCTCTCTAGTTGCACCGATAAGTTTGCCGACAAGTTCTGAAATCTGTTTGACAACAACATCGACTGCAGATTTCTCCCCGACGAGGTCGATGCTCAGGCGCGCACCACCCTCGGTGGCTGTTGTGGATGGTAAGAAAACAGAAACCTTAGGGTGAGTGTTGACAAGAGTCTTGGTGTACTGGATGTGGTTCATATATGTCAAGATTTGCTTTGAAATGTTGGAGGGGCCAGGAAGATATAATTCATGGATGTACTGAGAATTAGCCTGTTCCATAACAGCACCAAGGCCCGAGGGGAGATCAGAACCTTGGCCCCATACTGTGACCTCATCGCTGGCATCGTCATAATTAGCAACGACGACAGCGCATTTGCTTTTGGCCATGATTTCATCCACAGCTGTGCCGACGAGAAGTCGGTGCTGACGTTTAGGCAAAGATATCTTGAGTGACGTTAGACCAGACTTGAAAGTGTCGACAGTGCTTTTAATGACATCTACAACACGACCAACGACCTCACGGTCGCCGCTGACGGTGATTTCACGTGCAGAAGCGTTGAGGGAGAGATTTATATCGCCCCCTTCGGCTGCAGCCAGGAATGCAGACCTCCGAGCAATGATAAATGGAAGAACATGGGCCGGGATGTCACGAACACGTTGCGTAGTCTTGGAAGTCTTCGAAGAGATAATTTGATTCAGCGAAGCTTGCGCTTCGAGAACCATAGGTTGAGGACCAGTAAGTGTAACAGGGATCGTGGCTTCCTCTTCGTCGTCATCAACGGAAGGAGTAACCTTGCCAGAGGAAGATCCATTAGCATGACCGTTACCATTGGGAGGAATGAGCGAGTCCCTGGGTGGAATATCAACTCTAACGCCGGTTTGGTCCCGGATTTGCTTGAGAGTAGCCCCTGCGAATTACCTCAGTACTAGTCCAACATGTGTAAATCATTTGTCTACCTTTAGGTCCGATGATGGAAGCAATGGTAGATGCTGGTGCAGAAATGACCAAAGTGACCTGGCAGCAGTCAGCGAATGAGCAGACTGATAAGATGTTTTGGAATAGTTTCTTACCACCGGACTCAGAAGTGCTAAGAGATTCCTTTTAGCCTTATCGAGTTCTTTCTGGGTATCGGCCTTGATGTGAAAGGTAGTTTGGCGAACTTTCTGATTTCCTGACGCTTCAATCCTAACTTTATATTTCGCCATGACCTGTTTCATTATCTCTCCAAGAGAAGTCGGTTTACCATCTTTGCCGGTGTTTGAAAGGTCGATGGCAGATATGGTAAAGGAATCAGCAAAGACTGGGCTTTTAACAACGCTTGGTTTGATACGAGGACCGGATGCTGCGCCCCAAGCAGACTTGGTAGCGCTAGCGACGACAGGTGCCGCAGACGCAAGAGAGGGGAAAGCCGCCTGTGACTCGGTATCCAACTCCAATCCAGCAGGTGCATGAGACCTAGGGATAGAAGGGGTGGAGTCGGTCAAAGAAGGAAAGGGATCGGGCGCCCCCTCGAGTTCGTGCCTCCTCTGCACGGAGAATAAGAAAACGATCCAAGGAAAATGTGTTTGGACAAACCTGGAGGTCAGCAGCAGAAAGAGCCATAGGATTCGGAATACGGGTGTCCGGAGAGCGAGTAGCCTTTGACGGGTAGCCTTAGAGGGAGATGGAGAGTCGAGTAATAAGTTTAAGAAAAAGATGAGTGACGTTTCAACAATTTACGAAAAACATTTACATTTGATCGTGCGACTTTTTGACGTGGCACCGATTGATTTCTTGAAGGACACCTTTGACACCAAACAAGCCAAAGTACAATATGATTACTGGAAGACTCCAAATTCAAGAGTCTAGGCCGTCGCCCTCCTGAATTCAGGCAGAGTATCTTAAAGAATTCTCTAGCAAAATAATTTGGGTTCTCGGAGATAATGAGCGCAGGCCACGTGGCCGCGGCCGACGGAAGCTAACATTTCCCCGACATGCCTAAATAGTAAGCAGACCGACGTGTTCACTGTTCATATACATAAACCACACTATTGGATACGTGTCTCCCCTGGGACTTTAGGATTTGTCGTTCAATTCCAATGAACTCGTCCCACGGGTACTCTATTGTACTTCTGTTGGCTATCCTTTGGCAGGCCGCACAGGCAACTTCCTTTCTATCAAACAATCTTGTCAGAAAAGGCCAAGTTCAAGAGGTCCTTGAACATCATCCAGTAAAGCATGCGGAATGTCGAAATTCAAAGGTACCCTCTTGATCCCTTAGCCTTAATGACAATTGTTCCTAAACTCCTACAGCCGACGGGACCGATAGAAACAACTATGTGCGACTATGAAACTGTGGAGAGCGTCAACGAGGAGTTATACAACAATCTCGCGGAGCTCGTCCGTCTCCCCTTTTTTAAATACTTCCAAGTCCGTTGAATGGTTCCCTCTCTTGTAATGTCTTTATAACAGCTCTCCCTAGGTAGACCTCTACCGAGAATGTCCCTTCTGGCCCGATCATGGATCCTGTAGCGACCCCGGATGTGCAATAACCACCGTAGATGAGGTGAGAAATTAACAATATCATGAAATCCATCCCAACCATACCATGGACAGAGTGATGTACCAGAAAAATGGCGATCGACAACCCTAAGCCGCCTAGAATCTTCGTCTATTGAAAAGGTATGTTTGCACCAAATTCACGTTGCATAATCTTAACCCCCAATAGCGTCACGAACTACCTGGTTGCTACTACCGGGATTCTGATTTCTGTTTCCTAGATGATAACACTGGTAATGTCAATGTCTCCTATTTACCATCAAATTATACCTAATCCACCTTGCTAGAGGGGGACTACTTCGACCTTTCTCTAATACCCGAACGTTTCACTGGATATTCCGGACCTGACGCCCATAGAATATGGCGTTCCATTTATGAGGAGAATTGCTTTGGGCTTTCGGAACTTAATCTTATGGCTGGAAAATCACCCGCTGCTGTCTCTTTACCGGACTCCATGACAGAGGTGTTTCGTGACGACGGTGAACACGACGAACTCTGCCTGGAAAAAAGAGTATACTATAAAGTTATATCAGGTTTGCTCTCGGCCTCATGCCAATGCGATGAGTATTAACGTTTGTGAAGGTCTTCACGCATCAATATCGACACATATATGCCACGAATATCTTAATCAAACTTCGGGGAAATGGGTGAGCCCAGCAGTTGTTTAAGGAGTGTTCCTTGGCTAAATATGTTCAGGCACCAAATCTAGAGTGTTTTATTGACAGGGTTGCCTCCCATCCCGAGCGACTACAGTACATATATTTCAATACTGTTCTCCTCCTTCGTGCAGTCGCCCGCTTAGGACCATATCTTTCAGCATATGACTATTGCTCAACGGGAAATCACGAAGATGACCAACAAACCTTGGCTAGGATCTTCAAAGTTATTGGAATCGCTCAGAACGCAGGAAAATTTGATGAAACTGTTTTATTCCGTGGAGAGAACGCTAATGTGATCTACCCAAAATGCGTCCCATGAACCGATATTGATTAAAACTAAACTTCACAGATCTTAAAAGAGGAGTTCAAGGATCATTTCCGAAACGTTACCCGGATTATGGATTGTGTTGGTTGTGATAAATGCCGCCTCTGGGGGAAAGTTCAAACCACGGGCATTGCTACAGCTATGAAGATCCTATTTGAATTGGATGAAAAGACACTCGAGTGAGTCATTGCCTGCATTTGAAGTTCTAACTCTGAACTTTTACAGCCCTTACTCCAACGCAAACTTGTTACAACGGTCCGAGGTAGTTGCATTGATAAACACGCTACATCGTTTTGCGGAAAGCCTAGAAGCCGTCAACGGCTTCCGCACCATGTGGTCCGAAATGAGCTCAAAGGACTCAGAGAAACTTATTACTAAGGCAGAAAGACAAACAAGGACGAGCAAGGTATGTGACCAACCAGCCAGCCCAACCAGCCAACATATATTCCATTCTAGGCTCGGCCATCACCCTTGGTCGGCAAGGAACACCCAACTAACCTGTTTGAAGAAGCACAAGTTCGATTTGCATCTCTGTTTCGAGTATGCAAAGATAGCACTGTAGACTGTGTTGGTTTGCTCATGAGAACTTTACACCGGACAATTGCTGCACTGCTCTCGATATTTCGACGAGAAAAGGGGCCAGGGGCCACACATGGAGAACTCTAGACTGGAATAACACTAACGGAATATACATAGATTGTAAGTAGTAAGAAAAATGTATTTTAATCTAGCTTGGGAATAAATTACATAATTAACGGAGAGGAGATGTCTCACACAAGTTAACGACACCGAATCAACTTCCACGACGTACTCCCAGTCTAGTTTTATCGTTATCCCTTCTCTTACTTCTGCGCTTTCATGAGCAATCGGCTCTTCTGAGCTCAACGCTCCTAAACATGATTATTCTGGATGAAGAGGACCAGCGGCGCACCAAGCAAGACCCTTTTGTTACCGGGCCAACTCTCCGCTTTCCAGAGAAAGTCGCAGGTCGTTCGGATTCCCCCCTTCCCGACTACGAAACATCAGAAGCCCGTCATAAACTCATACTTAGAAAGTCTGAACCACCTCGAAGGTTAGACGCAAGGCTCTGGCGTGCAATTCTGTACGCATTTGCTATCTATGTCATATTGTCCATTGCAATTGGGGTGCCTATCATCGTCCTGGTACGTGCCCGCTTCTCAACTCCAAGTGTGTAAACTCAGATTTATCCTCAGAAGAAAGCAAAAGACTCTGAACAGTTTACTCCCGATCCATCCATTTGGGGTGACGAGGATCCCGACCCGGGACCACCGCTGAACCTTGCCGACGCAAGTGGTTGGACGCTGGGGGTAGCAACACACTGTAATTGGAGCACTACACAAGACGATGGATATACCTACACTGCTAGGTAAATACCACTCATATAACACATTTACGTTTCTGATCGATGCTTGCAGATCTCTCCACTCTCTTCTTTCTTCAGGATCATTTTTTCTCCGGTCAAACCTCTCTCTTATATCTGACAAGTCAAGCGTCATCCAGGCCACCTTAATGGCCGACGTCAATCCTGATTTAAGTGCAACAAATATAACTTTTGATGTGAATCTCCGTGCATCCAGCCGAGCACTCCTGCGGTCAACTGGGGTTTGCTTCAACGATACAGGAGTTGACAGAGGCCTATTTGTTTATGTGAGTTTATTACATTATCCTGGGTTCGCTTCTTCATGTAGATTTTTTTCAAGGCATCGAGAAAGCTAACAAACGCAGATGCGCTATGGCTCGAAATACGTCTTTTATTTCCTCAGAACTCATCTCACCATCTCATCGACACTTTCGGCACATATCTACCATGGTTCTCCCAAACATTTGGCAATTTAACAGAAGATGCATCATTCAATAACGTCATCATTGAAGGCACTGGCCGTGACATCGTCTTCAACGTGTGTTTTTTTGCATGTCAATTTTCATTCCAATCTCAGTCATAACTGTCACAGTCTGTGAAAGCCCCCAAGATTTCTGTAAAGAATTCTTATGCGTCCATCCGTGGCGCTTTCCGCGCCTCAGACACTCTCACTTTGGACAGTATCAAGGGGTACGCTTCCTCATTTATAGCAGAGCGGCCGTCAATTTATATATTCCACCAATCAGATCCATTATCACCAATATAACCTTGGCAAGCGATCCAAATCGGCAGACTCCGACATATTTAACACTTGATACTGGTGATGGGTAAATATACACGGCTTTCCTCAGTAGAATAAAATCTCATCGACTCCACAGTGACATCGATGCCAGGGTATCACTTCTAGCCCCTTCGTCATGGTTCCTGAACAAACCTGCTCACCCGCGTGCTTTTGTTGCTGATGTGAAAACCTTCAACGCCCCATTGAAACTCAAAGTTTCCAACTCTCTTTCAACCCCTCCCGTGCCCTTGCAACTCACTGCACAGAACAATCTTGCTAACACAAGTGTGACCCTGGATTCAAACTACGAAGGCACATTCAGTGTTCAAACAAAGCTATCTCATGTCACAATTCGAGATCTCTATGTAGGCCCAAGTTTCGACCCGCTACACGAAAACCGCCAAAGAAATCTTTCCTACTCGCAGAATTCTTCCACCCGCGCTCGTGGCTGGATAGGGTGGGGACAGAAACCTTCATATGGAAATGGCGTGATTCAAGGACAAGTAAAAATTATCTCGTCTTTGAGTCCCATAATACTCCAGTTTTCGGGGTCGTGACATAGACTTTGCAGTGTAGCTATAGTGTACCATGTAAAATTAATATGCTCAACTGGCAATGATACCCCACTCGCCAGTGGACTCTCCAATTGGTTCCCGGGAAGTGCCGCCTCAGCAACTCAAAGAGCCCCTACGTCCGTTGTTTAAATTTACATAACTGATAACACAACAGGATTACAATGCAGGTACTCCGAGCAATGCATGCGGCCCGAATCATATCCATCTCTGTAGGGTCGGATGAGTGCTGCGATTTTGCCGGCCTTTGAAGTTGGAACGATTGCGTGATATTGAACCATCGCCTCGCACGTCATCTCCACCAGCTGGATTTATAGCCTCCATTTTTGCATAATGATAAATCCCAATCTTGTTGTCTGTATTACTCACATAAAATGGCAAACCCTCCTCATGGTGGCACCTTGAAAGTAAGTTATCGAATGAGAGCCTTGTACATAATCTAAAGCTTGGTGTAGGACCTAGTTGCAAGAGACGCAAATATATCCGCCCAGCTTAGAGAGGAGGCCTCTTTACTTCCGGATATCGTCCTCACTGAGGTATGTCTACCTGCGCACCGGCCACTAAAAATATTCCGTATCTGACATGTTATCATTAGCGTCAACTATGCGATCTCGAATTGATCATCAACGGGGGCTTCAGTCCTCTAGAAGGTTTCATGGATGAGAAAGATTACGTCAGGTTTGCAACCTCTTCGTATAGAGTTTGACCTATGCTGAGCCCGACCCAATCAGTGTTGTGAACAACCTACGGTTAGATGATGGCGTACTATTCCCTATGCCGGTCACACTCGACGTATCTCGAGAAGATATAGATCGCTTGCTCATTGCGCCGGGATCGCGAATTGCATTACGGGATCCTCGCGATGATGAAGCCCTCGCAATCATTACAGGTTTGTTGAAAAATATTCACCTTTCGTCTATATATTAAACCAAAATGGCCCGACAGTCAAGGACATATATACCCCAGATCGGGTAAAGGAAGCAATCAAGGTTTTTGGTGCCGATGACCCAGCTCACCCATCCGTGGCATACCTTCGAACCCGTGTAAAAGATTTTTATATCGGCGGTAACGTTCAAGCTATACAAGCACCCACTCATTTCGATTATGTGGCATTGCGCTGTAGGTGTTTTCTGGATCTTCTAAAAATAGGACATTAAATGGATTTGTTCCACAGATACTCCATCTGAGCTGCGATCACACTTTAAAAAGCTTTCGTGGCGAAAGGTCGTGGCATTCCAAACACGGAACCCAATGCACAGAGCGCATCGCGAGCTCACTGTGCGAGCGGCTCGCCAGCGTCAAGCGGTTCGTATAATAATATATTATGGATCTGCATCAATGTTCAAGTTGCTTTTTTTAGAACGTCCTCATCCATCCAGTCGTAGGCCTGACAAAACCTGGCGATGTTGACCATTATACCCGTGTTCGCGTCTACGAAGCCATCATGGCTAAATACCCTAACGGAATGGGACATCTTGCCCTACTTCCACTTGTGAGCCTTTTTGCTCTCCCCGGCGACCGCTAATTAATTGCATTCGTTCTAGGCGATGCGAATGGCAGGGCCTCGGGAGGCTGTTTGGCATGCAATAATCCGCAAAAATTTTGGCGCCACCCATTTTATCGTCGGAAGGGACCACGCCGGACCAGGCAAAAATTCCCATGGGAAGGATTTCTACGGACCCTACGACGCCCAAGACCTTGTCACAAAATACCACGACGAACTTCAGATAGAGATGGTTCCGTTCCAACAAATGACATACCTACCCTCAACGGACGAATATCAACCGGCGGACGAGGTCCCCAAAGGTGTCCAGACTCTTGACATATCTGGTACTGAGCTTCGCCGGCGACTGAAGACGGGAGCCCCCATCCCTGACTGGTTCAGCTACGAGTGAGCAATGCAATGCAGTGTTTTTTAATAGTGTCTAACATAACACACAGTGCCGTTGTGAAGACATTGCGTGAAAGTTATCCGCCCCGCAACAAGCAAGGATTCGTTTTATTCCTCACGGGGCTTCACAACTCTGGGAAGGACAAAATCGCCAAAGCATTGCAAGTTACACTGAATGAACAGGGTGGAAGAAGTGTTTCACTGCTATTAGGAGAGACAATTCGTCAGGAACTCTCGCCAGGTATGTCGCTTTTCCTTTCGGGATTGGGGTGTCTTGGTACTGACCTACTGAATAACTAGAACTCGGCTTTTCCGCGGATGCAAGACATCAGAACGCACAACGGATTGCATTTGTCGCCGCAGAACTAACGAGGGCTGGCGCGGCAGTTATTGCTGCACCTATCGCACCATATGAGCGATCGCGACAGGCTGTGAGAGACACTGTTCTACATTCAGGTGGTGCAGGCAGCAACTTTTTCCTGGTCCACGTCGCAACTCCGTTGGAGCATTGCGAGAGGACCGACCGTCAGGGTATCTATGCGAAGGCGAGAAGGGGAGAGATCAAGGGCTTCGCTGGTGTTGACGACGTCTACGAGACACCAGAACGTGCTGATCTGACGGTGGATGTCACGACACAAAGTATCCCAGAGATCGTACACAGTGAGTATTTCTTACTCTGACCGTCGGATGTTGTTGATCAAGATATTCAGGTATTGTTCTCCTACTAGAAACTAATGCTCTGTTATAATTGTCTGTATTATTATGTAATATTGTATATTTTTTGTATATCCTTAGATGATGGAATATGATTTGCGTCACGTGCTACGGATGGAACATGGGATGTATCGGACATAAGAGGACGGAGGTGGAAGGAAAGCACCAGACTTGTCCCCATGTTCAAAAAAGCGGTCCGTGCACGCCTCCCCTCGTCCCCCATCTTCAGGTCTACATCCCCTGCTGCACACCTTCGCTCTCTCATTGTCCCCGCCACCCGTCTTTCCCTCCGTTCCACCCCTACCGCGTCCCTCCCCCAACTTCACATCCGTCCAATGTCTGCACACGCCGGGGAGTCCACCCTCCGTCCAGAGCCGGACAAGGTTCTTCAGGACATTGCGGATTATGTTCACAACTACAAGGTCGATTCAGATTTGGCCTTTGAGACCGCGAGGCTTTGCCTCATCGACACCATTGGTTGTGGTTTGGAGGCCCTCCGGTTCCCCGATTGCACCAAGCTTCTGGGCCCAGTGGTTGAGGGCACCGTAGTTCCCAACGGTATGTTACTTCTCAAACAACTAAAATATCCGGTTGGTCTTCATATTTCATATCAGGCACCCGCGTTCCCGGAACAAACTATCAACTTGATCCCATCCGCGGAGCCTTCAACATTGGGGCTGCTGTACGGTGGCTCGATTTCAACGACTGCTTTTTGGCCGCAGAATGTATGATTTTGCTTTATTGCCCATATATTCCCCCCCATCTAAAAATAAACTAACCAGGGGGACATCCATCCGACAACCTTGGTGCAATCCTGGCCGTTGCTGATCACCTTGCCCGTCAAGGTCAACCACTCACCGTGCGGGATGTTCTCGAGGCCATGATCAAAGCTCATGAAATTCAAGGCTCTTTGGCTCTTCTCAACTCTTTCAATAGAGTGGGCCTCGATCATGTTATCCTCGTCAAGGTCGCGTCGACCGCTGTTGCCTCTAAATTGCTCGGTTTGAACCGTGACCAAACTGTGGATGCAGTTTCTCAAGCATGGGTTGATGGCCAAGCGCTCCGGACTTATCGCCATGCGCCGAATACTGGCCCGCGTAAATCTTGGGCCGCTGGTGATGCTTGCTCAAGAGCCGTCAACCTAGCTCTGTTGGTCAAGAAAGGCGAGAAAGGTCTACCGTCTGTCTTGTCAGCAAAAACTTGGGGCTTTTATGATGTATTGTTCAAAGTAAGTCAGTTAGACGCATCTCAAATATTCCCATGTGTGACCTCTCTGAACAGGGAAAACCCTTTGAATTCCAAATTCCCTATACATCATATATTATGGAAAATGTTCTCTTCAAGATTTCCTACCCCGCAGAGTTCCATGCTCAGACTGCGGTTGAAGCTGCCCACATCCTTCATGCCAAGCTCAAAGAACTTGGAAAAACTTCAGATGATATCAAGAGTGTGAGGATCCGGACCCAAGAAGCTGCCAAGAGAATCATCGATAAGCAAGGCCCTTTGGATAACTTTGCCGATCGAGAGTGAGTCCATGTTCGACCACTACTATGCTTGGTATTCATACTTTCTCTTAAAGCCACGCCATCAATTATATGGTTGCGTACCCCCTCATCTTCGGTGAATTGACCTCGGAAAGCTAGTGAGTCCATTCTTATTCTATATTTATCCTTATAATAATAATTTATTCAGTAACGACGATTCTGCTGCTGATCCTCGTATTGATGCACTTCGGGCCAAGATCTTCTGTGTTGAAGATAAGCGATTCAGCGTTGATTACCACGATCCTGCCAAGCGGTCAATTGGAAATGCTCTTCTTGTTGAACTGAACGACGGCACCGTCCTAGATGAGGTTGAGGTTGAATACCCAGTCGGGCACAAGAGGAGGAGAGAGGAGGGTACTCCCTTGTTGATCAACAAATTCAAGAGGTTCGAATGCGAATTCCTTGCATCTAGCAGCAACTAAAATGGATATTTTAGGCACATCTCTTACCACTTTGACGAAGCACATCAAAAGAAGTAAGTCCACCTTGTGATAACATTTGGCCATTTTTAATTTCTTCTCCCCCTTTTTCCAGGATCTTGGACATTGTTTCTGACGCACCCTCATTCTCCAAACTTCCGGTCGACAAGTTCACAGACCTTTTTGTGAAGCCATGAGACATCGAGACATGTATGCGTGTTTTGAATAAGACATAATACAGGCATGTGTGGACCTAGGCCCAGGCTATAGGTTTATAGTTTACGTCATGCCGTATTTATCACAAAAAACATCTGTAGAGTTAGACTAATGCAAGTAGGAAAGTAGGAGAAGTTAAAAGAATATCATTCCGCCTGACCTTCCTCCCGTTCGATAGTTAAGTTTGTCAAAGCATCCTTCGTCCGGTGGAAATTAGCATGATTCTCTTTCTCCTTGTTGACCTGTTCCCCTTTCTTTCTGTTATCGTGGCGCTTAGCGGTTTGTCCTGATTTTACCGAGTTATTCTTGCGTGTCGTTGATACTTTTGTTATTGGTCTCCTCCCTGAACCATGTTGTTTGACTTTCGTATGTTCGAGGCTGATATTCAAGCCGTCGCATTTGGCTGGCTTTATACTGATAGGATCGGTCTCCTTCTGAGTACCTTTAAAGTGGGCGAAGTGTCCGTCACGACAGGAATTTTTCCTCTGATTGGCATTATATCTTGCTCCAGAATTGAGTGGAACATCATTTTTTATGCCGATAGGTTCTTCTATGACTAATGACAGCCGTCGCTGGTTGAAAGGTTGAGTAGAGGCCGAATGCGATTGTTGGCTCCCAAGAGGCTTAGGTCTATATCCCAGCGGGATTGGCGATGGCGGACACAACATAGATGAGGATGGAAACCCATACTTTGGCTCGTGGGCGGAATCCAGGGGGTTTGAGACTAGGACAGCGGCAGCACGTAGTCCTTTGGGAAGCAGAATGGGCCTATCAGGGAGCGCCCGGGAGGATCCAGAAGGTATGATTGAGGAATTCGGTTGCATCAAGTCCTGGGTAAACCGTCGTGATTCGTTGAAGTTCCCCCATCGATTTTCGTACATCGAGGGTCTTTGCACATCCCTCAAAAAGAGCTTTTCAGACAGAAAGCCAGGGAAGACCGGAGACCATTGTGGTACGGAGGAGCTTGTAGGAGTCGGCAGGAAATTATCTTGCTGTTCGATATTGTCATATTGGTACATGCTTTCAATCACTGGTTTCCTCTGGAAAGGATGAATGGGGGGGCCGGGGCGCGGTTCAACAGAAATGCGAGGTTGGGTCCTTGGGATCGTTGGCAGGGGCGCAACGGAGGGTCTCAGTGACAAGAAAGAATCAAAGTCATATTTCTTGTCGTGTTGGAGGGATTCTGGAAATGCACTTCGCCAGTCTTGTATCATCGTACGTCCGTGATACGAGCGAACCCCAAAGTCGTCCGAGAGCATCTTGTGGGTGGTTTGGATAGGAATGTCCTTCAAAACTTGTTTACTTTTCTTCGTGTTATCACCTGATTTCAAGCCATGGATGGTATCGTTGTCGTGTGCATTCTCCATGGCGCGAGACAAACTACTTTTCTGGGCCCTTGAATTATGTTGATATAGARGTGTTTTTTCTTCGCCTGATAGATTAGAATGGTCCCGCGTATGACTGCTTTGATGATCGTCCAAGCCAAGTCCCCATATCATGTGAGGGAGATCAGCGTTCTCATCTATTAAAGTACCTTCCGCACCTCTGGAACATTTTTGAATTGTAGGATTGCTAGTTCGTCATTTAGAATGACTCACGAAGGGCACCGAGCATACGGTAGTGATAAGGGTCCATGAAGAGCGGGGATGGGCTTTGGTGGAGAGCCCGCCCATGGGATCCATCCTAAAAATGGTCGACCTGTGAATTACTTATGATGACACTGGACGCATACCTCCATTGCCATTGTTGTGAGTACCACTGCAAGGATGGATTTCTTGGCGGAAGAAAGACCCAGAAAAACGGGCATTGTTACCAACGACCAAGATGGACTCTGGGGAAGACGGTGGAGATGGCGTCTTAGGAAGATCGGATAATGGATGAGCATGAGTCTTTCTGTCAACGGAGCCTTGTCTTGAAGAGTTGGACACGGTATATAGAGAGGGTCCTTGTGAGTCTAGCGAAGTGTCGGGTGGTGGTGTGTTGTCATTAGTCATCGAAGAGAAGTGCCTAAAAGTATGCATTGGAAGCGATACAACGCGCAACGAATCTCCACCAGAGGTATTTTTATGTTCAAGCGTGTCGGAAAACAATGTCTCTGGAACAGATACAAAACGCCTGGCTAGAGAGGTGGATCCAACTGGTCGGCTATAGAGTATCTGAGGGTGCTTAAGTATGCGATGCGAAGTTGTTAGAGATCGGTTTGATCCAGGGGATGCTGACGTCGAGGCCAAAGAGCTATATCCAACCTTGGATTCCAAAGGCATGTCATCCATCATTTTTCGTGGACGATTAAGATTATCCACAAGAGCCAAGTGTTCGAGTTCTGCAGGTGGGATGTCACTGGGGGCCTTCGCATGTCCTTCCAAGCAGTCTGGGCAGTGGCCTTCTGGCGACAATACATTGTAGTGGTGGATGTCCGTCTGGGTAGCTTTGTTATAGTATTTCTTCCCGTGAAAGTTGTCCATAAGTTCTCTGGCCCGATGGCGAGCTCTTATATTGGGGCCTTTTACTTCCCACGTTTTCCAACATCAGTGCTCAATGTCAACTCAGAGTATACATTTACATATATGTTACGATTTTTTAAAGAAGCTAGACAACTTGGCCATACCATTGACATTCACCTTTCTCAGTTTCTCCACGCCATACGACCCCTTGACATTTTTCCTTTTTTTTTCCTCGAGTGCTTCTGTGGCTTTGGGTTTCGCAGTCGTAGCTGTGTTTGTATTTGTGGATGCAACAGCTTCATCTTGAAAGTTCTTCAGGTACCCATCAAGTTCGGTAAAACTAGGGCGGGTTGTTTATGGTAGAAGGAAACATCGCTATGGAAGACCTACTCGTATGATTTGATCAATGCAGCTTTAACATTTGGAGGAAGGTACTGGGCAAGCAAATCACAGGCAGCACGAATTCGGCCAGCTAAATAGGATTAGATATCACGAAGGGGGAGGGAAATCTAGTTTCTTGATTTTACCTTCTAGTAGTTTCTCTTTTCCATCTTCCATAAGTCCATCCTTTGCTAAATCGCGTATAAGAGTTCGAGAAACCTCGAATATCTCAGGTGTAGCAAGCCGGGCAACCTTGGTGCGGAGATACTCCACTGATTTTTCCAAGGATAGCCTGTACACCACTATATCGGAAGTTATCACTTGATGGAAAGTTATTTTGATAATTGAGAGAACGAAACGAGGTGTGTACCTTTCATATCGCACACATGCACGAGTGCATTCCTCACTGGAACCAAAGAGGTAAATGAGATAATGTCTTTCGCAGAAATTGTGAAAGAGCTGTCTGGATGTGTCTGTGGTGATGAAGATTGGAGCTTGAGCGAAGCTTCTTCAAAAATATCATCAGCTGGGCGAAAGTTTCCTGAGGCATGGTCGTTCTACATTCAAAGTAAGTCAAGGGTAAAATCGAGGTGCAAAGAGTTATACCGGGCATGCTGCCTGAAGTATAGGGATCAGGAGAAAAGTAGGGTCTAGTGGTGTTATAACCAGAAGTTTGCCATCTGTAGGATAATGAAATTGCGTGTTCGGGCAGAGGAACAGTATGCCTACCAGCTAAAACGGTTTCCCCAATAAGCCACGATCGTGGATCTGGTGTAGATACAACCTGTACTTCTGCTATTTTGATTGAAGCTTTAGAAGACGCGGGCTTCGACTCATAAGGTAGGAATAGGGACGCAAGGCCTAGGTAGAGATTTCAGGTCGATGCGGAGTGGGGATTACCTCATACTTACCGGTTCGAGGATGGGGGAGGCGAAGCAAGGGAATATCACCTGCTCCTTGGCCTGTTTGCGCGTTGAGGGCAGTAGACAAGGCATGCAAAATGTCTGCCACCATTCTTATCAGTATGACTGCTTGTGATCATAGATTAAAAAGAGACCTAGCGGGAGTACACCAATGTGGATGGTCATTTCGCGCCTGGATTGTAATACTTTTAACCAGCTACAAAAGCGCGACGTTGAAATTGATAGTCGCGGTTGTGGCGTGAAGCGTGATACTCGTGACTTGACCACGAAGCGCTTATGTAAATTGCAATGTTGTCAGAATCTCATCCCCCTATGAGCATGAATACGGCATTAGCACATTCTATAGAGTCGGTTTTTGGACCTTCTTCTGAGCCAATAAACATCACTTCGTTTATTCAATCTACCTCCGAATTGGATTCAACTGATATCGCATCTTTTGAGCCATCTTCAGAGCAAGATGATATAATTGCGTCGGAATGCAGGTAAGGACTCCAAATATCACATATAAGATAATCGACCATGAGGCATATCCAGCGTTTCAGACCTTCGCGAAACCCTGTTCAATATCTGGAATAATCCCACTCTTTCCGCTCATCTCTCCAAAGACCATGACCACAGGGTGTCATCCCTTTATTCGACAGTAAAACCGACAAAGCCTAAACGGAGGGCCATTCTCCCTGACCCGGACAGCCTTCCTCCAGAAGCTACTGCTTTGCAGAAAAGTCTTAATAACATCAAGCTCAGTAGTTGGAAGTCCGTGTTTTTTATGATTCTTTCGATGTAGTAATTGATATATTAAAGATTACAAGCCGACTCTGTTATGTTCATGCGAACTTCCAAGAACTCTGATCAAAATGCTCTGGTGCAAGTCGTACGTCTCTGTCCCCTCGATTTATCACAGCTGACATTGCGCCCATGTAGAAGAGATCTGCTTCAAGTTCACATGCTTTGTCCGAAACTCCCCAGGCAATCATTACTATATCAATTCATGACAGGCTCTCGTGGAGCCCTGGTCATGTCAGGCGTGCATCTCAGCATGTGCTTCTTTCTTCGCAGACCCTCGGTGATCTTTACGGGGTTGTTTTATGCGCGTCAAACGAGCTACCATTAGAAGACATTGTCGAAGGCAACTCTACGACGAGGGGTCGGTGCACGGGCGGTTGTGTAATGTGCATTGAAGGTGTTGCGTACGGAGATGGTCTTACCGATGTTGATTACAGAGAGTAAGCCTAACAACATTCTCCTTTTATTCGTAGATCGCTAAAGATCCCAGTAAGCTCTTGTCGCATCTCCAGGCCGTCACCAAAGACCCGCCCATCATCGTGAAAGGTACAACAATTCATGACACCCATCTTTTCGAACTCTCTCTTCGTATAAACCAGCCATATTGGCTACTTCACTATGGGAACTGTGAGCATTTTATTGTGGTTGACCAGATCAGGTATTTATATTATTAACACCTTCAGTGGAATGTTTTTGAATTTTTGACAGGCTCCAACACCCATCTGATGCACCGTCTGGGTACCCATTGACAGTTCAGATTACCCCTCCTCTTCTTGACCTATGTCGAGCATGTGAGAAAGTTCCAGCTGTGCTATCCATCATATCCGATGTTAGGCTTGGTGAGAGCCCATGCCTAATATGTGCCCCTTGTTGGAGGGTGATGGGCAAGTCTTCAGATCCCAGCGTTGTAGTTAGGTCTTTGCCGAGATATGAGGCAGGGTGGTGACTTGTAAAAGTACTCATCCGCATACATCGTGGTACGACGTATGGTCCTACACACTCTCTAACCCTTTCATTTAAGCTAGTATATGAATGATTCCAGAGTTTAGGGCAAGAGTTGAAAACGATACTTTTACATAAATATTGTACTGGGTTCCATAAATAATAATAATTTTTTGCATCACGATTCGCGAAGTGATATAATGTCTTCCACAACCACTGAACTAGTCGAATCTCTAGAGCATGATGATGACGTTATCTCTTGGATTAATGATACCCTCTGCACATCTGAAAACGAGGACCTCCCCCAAAAACATCTGGAGTTAGTGGACCTTGAGCAGCACACTACCCATCTACTAGCCACGCTCGACGTTGCTTGTGAAGATGTATCGTCACAGCTTGAACATATCATCGATGATGTATCCCGGAGCGTTCCACGACTTACATACGATCTACATTTCATGAAGGATGGGGCTTCGTCCTTGCAGACGTCAATGACACACGTACTAGAGAGATCTAGGGAAACCGTGCCAGAGGCCACTAATGCAGTCCTCGACCGCCTACGGATGTTGGATACAGTCAAAAATCGTATGGAATCGGCGAAAGGTGTTTTACAAGAGGCCGAGAGCTGGAGCACCCTCGAGCTTGAGGTTACATCATTGCTCTCTGAGCGAAGCTACGCCAAAGCTGCAGAGAGACTCTCTGAAGCAAGTCGTAGCATGGTCGTGTTCCAAAATACACCTGAACATGAACCTCGGAGGATTTTACTGGTGAACCTTCAGAATCACCTCGAAGCATCCTTGAGCTCTGCGCTGGTTTCTGCAATCAACACACAAGACGTAGCCCTTTGTCGGTCTTATTTTTCCATCTTCTCTCAGATACAGAGGGAATCAGAGTTCAGAAACTATTATAACGCTTCCCGCAGAACATCCGTCGTAACAATGTGGCATAATACCATTCTCCTCGATTGCGACGACGCTTCTCTCGACTCATCAACCGAAACACCTTCTGAATCATTTTCCGATTTCCTCCCTAGGTTCTATACAAGCTTTGTATCCCTCCTCAACACAGAGCGTGTCTCAATAGCAGCCATCTTTCCTGATCCAGCCCTAACCCTTTCGGCGTTCATTTCATCGACTCTTGCATCCCTCCAGCCTACTTTTTCCCAGCGGCTCTCTTCCCTTGTCACCACTCGTGGTGAATTGGCATTGAACGAACTTATCTCGCTGTTAAGGTCTACAGAGGTGTTCGCTGGCAATATCGAGAAAATGATGGAAAAACTTAAATATATAACACCACCAGCCTTGGGTAGTTTCAAAGCTGAATCCTCGCCCGCAAACATCCGCTCTCACTCACGGAGGCGATCTACTCGGATGTCGATATCCTGGCGCCCAGGAGGGTCATCTGCGATAGCCAATACTACCACAAAATCACTTCTCGTGGATGGAATGGAATGGGATCAAGAACTCTTCCAACCTTTTCTCGACTTCCAAATCGATTATAGTACATTGGAAAGGCGCATGTTAGAGCATGCTCTACATGATATTATGAAGAATGACACCAAAGAGCGAGTACAAGATGCCGACCGTGCTCGCCTGTTACGGGACAGAGCTGTAGATATATTTTCTACCGCAGAGCAGAGTCTGTCAAGATGCACTGCCTTCACCCATGGATATGGCACTGTTGGGCTTGTACAGGTATTGGATGCATTCTTCCAGTCCTTTATTGACAGATGGACCACTGATGTCCGCTCGAATTCTCTCCCAACGACACTTGCTCCGAACCCTGCCTCTGATGATGATCTTTCGGACATGGATTATACAGCCCAGGATTGGTCCGATTTCCAGTTATCCCTTCACTTATTATCATCTGCTCGCTCTGTATACGAACAGATAGCTAGTTTCGAAACAAAGCTGCGATCAAACATGATCCAAACGGCTGTTCGCTTCCGTTTAGCTCGAGATGACCCCGCCAATGTTACTATTGCAACCTGCAGAGGCGAAAATCAACTCTTAGAACAATCTCCTTTGAATTCAGCTGAATTGCACACGGTGCTGAATGGTGTTGAGTCGGAGGCCCATGTACCCGAATCCCTCTTTTCATCAATTGGAGTTCCGCGCCACAATTACGCACCGTCTCATCCTGGATCGTCAGAACCCATGCTTGTCAATGCACGCAAAGCGGTATTCACGTTTGCCCATACATGTCAACTTTCACTAGAAAACACCATTCTGTCTCCTTTGCGAAAACACCTTGTGTCTTATGCCTCTTCGCCGTCTTGGAATGCACATGGCGATCCCAAATCAAAGCGAACTACAAATGATCTCCAGGTTCCAAGCTTTTCCCTGTCCCCAAGCGAGATCGTGCAAAGGGTAGCTGAGGGTTTGCTGAACCTTCCAAGGCTGTTCGAAGTATATGCAGATGACGACGCGCTTGCATTCTCCCTCCAGACATTGCCTCATGTAGACCCTGAAATCCTAAAGGGATTAACCGAGCAACCCACTGTAGACGAAATACAAGGCCAACCTACACACCTACGCCGTTCTTCTTTGGTGCCAAAGCCTAGCCCCATCGATGCCGAAGCCGTATCATCAGCATGGCTTTCATCACTCGGCCACAGTCTTCTGGAGCACCTCACAACGACTATATTGCCCAGCATCGTTACACTTTCAAAGGCAGGTGCCGCCCAACTCGCTTCCGATCTAGAATACCTTGCCAATATCGTTCGCGCTCTCAATGTGGATTTCCCAGACTTAGACAAGTGGAGAGAGTATACAGAAATGGACGATGAGGAGGGAAGGAAAAAGCTATCTGAAGAAGACTCAAGTAGTCATATCTTACGGACAGTCAGCCGTATGCGTGGTTGGGAAAGATGAACTACGGCATAGACCCATTATAAAAACATGGAGCAGAACGCATATATTAGTATCTCACTTAACGAAGGCAAATTCAAAATACTGGAGACTAAGTAAGGCACCTTTCAGCCCCGCATTTTAGTGGTGGTTGTTAGATTTTCAAATAAGGACGAAACTAGAAACTACCGTGAATTTTCAACTTACGCGAGCGGACTGCAAGACTTGTTCACTCTTATCCTAAACTAAGCTGTTGTCGTAGTGCTTAGGTAATTTCAAGGTGTGGTATTGGGTCACGCGTTCACGAGTGGTGTAGGTTTACATAACTCGTATTCATACTCAATAACTTGTACTCGGTTAATTCAAGTTGGTACAGTTGACATGGCGTCTTCTTCTGGTACGTTTATCACGGCCTCCGCATTAAACATGACTCAACCTTCAAAATAGCAATTGGGAAACTTTCTCGGGAGGAGTTCCGTCGTCAGAAAGATTTGGATGCTGCTCGAAAAGCTGGCACGGCGCCAGCAGCATTAGATGAAGAAGGAAGACCAATCAATCCGCATATCCCACGTACGCCGTTATACACTCTTCAACTGTTTCGGTCTGTCTCACATCTCTACAGAGTATATCTCGCAAGCTCCTTGGTATTTGGACACTGGTGCACCATCATTGAACCATCAACGTCGGCCGGATTATGACAGTTCAGCCAATAAACTCGATGATTGGTATGACCGGGGAGCAAAGGCGGGTCCAGCTGCCAAGAAGTATCGAAAAGGTGCTTGCGAGAATTGCGGTGCAATGACCCACAAAAAACAGGATTGCCTCGAGAGACCAAGAAAGAAGGGTGCTAGGTTCACGAGCAAGGATATACAAGCTGATGAGGTTATACAAGAAGTGGCTTCCGGTTATGATGCCAAACGTGATCGTTGGAATGGGTACGACGCTGCAGAACACAAGCGAATATATGACGAGTATGCGGCGGTTGAAGCGGCCAGACAGAAAATGAGGGAGGACGAAATAGACAATCAAACAACGACGGACCTAGCGGCCGTCAGAAAAGTGGCCAAGGCAGGCAAGACTGACGGAAAAGATGGAGATGCTGATTTCGGGTCAAGCGACGAAGAGGACGCCGACGAGGATAAATATGCAGACGCTGCTGATGCAGTAGGCCAGAAGTTGGACGCAAAAACGCGGATTACTGTCCGAAATCTTCGTATTCGAGAAGACACCGCGAAATATTTGATCAATCTAGACCCGGAAAGTGCTTATTACGATCCCAAAACTCGTTCAATGCGAGATGCACCGTTAAAGAATATTCCTGCTGAGGAGGTGAACACATATTTACAATCTTCCTTTTCAAATGACTTACATTACTTTTATAGGCTGTATTTGCAGGGGATAACTTTTTCCGTTATTCGGGTGAAGCTCCAGAGGTTCAAAAGCTCCAGCTCTTTGCCTGGCAAGCTGCTGCCCGTGGTAATGATGTCCATCTAAACGCGAACCCAACGCAAGGAGAATTACTTCATTATGAATTTAGACAGAAGAAAGAAGAATTAAAAGATTCATCAAAGGTTAGCATTCTGGCGAAGTATGGGGGCGCCGAATATCTGGAAACTGCCCCAAAAGAGCTTCTGCAAGGCCAGACAGAGGACTACGTTGAGTATTCGAGGACTGGTCAAGTCATCAAGGGACGCGAAAAAGCTAAAGCGAAATCGAAATACCCTGAAGATGGTAAATGACACTAATTCAATTTTGTCCACACCCGTACTTATTCCCTCCCAGTGCTCATGAACAACCATGCTGCCGTGTGGGGTTCATGGTATGATCCTTCGTCTTCTATTTGGGGCTATGCTTGTTGCCATTCCATCATCCACATTTCATACTGCTCTGGAGAAGCAGGTATTGAAGCTGCTCAGGCATCTAGCGCGCAAAATCTCCTTGCATCTACACCTGCAAATATTCCGACTTCCACCGAACAACTTATCACTGGAGATGATGAAAAATCAGCCAGTAAGGTGGAACAAAATTACTCAAAGAAACGAGTTGGTGAGGGCGACGTGAAGTTAGATAGGGGAAGGTTAGCCCAGGCAATAAGTGAGGAAAAGAAACGAAAAGCAAGGGGAGAAGAAAGCGATGATAGATCAGGTAAAAAGAGGAAGAGTGGGCTAGACAGCAGTAGCCACGACGTTACAGAAGAAGAACTCGGTGCGTATATTGCAGCACTACTCGTGGATATCATTCAATTTTTCCACAGAGGCATATCGAATGAATCGTCGAATGACAGACGATCCCATGGCCAACTACATCGACAAGGAAGATTGAGTAAACTTATGTCCATTGATTCTCAACAATTTGTATCACTATTGAATGCTATGCATGTAATCTATACTAGTAGTACTACCACTGATCATGTTTTGCAAAATGGCTTTGTCGCAACTTTATCGATATGTCAACAGACGCATTTAGATTCAGCCTCCAAAGAAACATGCTTAATCGATGCTTGATGCCCCCGTGCGGAATACACTATTTCAACCCAAATTCTCGGTGTCTTGTCACTTGCTCCCTGCGGAGCTCATATAAGATACACGGCTTCGCTACCTTTATCGGGCCTTCCTAAAGAACGAAGGGGCAGCGAATCGTTTAACCCTTTGCATACAAAATAGATATCCAAGGTGAAAAAGTGTTGAGTCTTCGGTGACGACCCGCCAACGACCCGCCACGACCCCGATGAAATTTGACAATTGTCCAGGGTGGAGTGCTTGTTCTCAGTGAAATCAAGCAAGTACGGCAGAATAGAAGCTATTCGCGACCCGTGATAGAAGCGATCTCCTCATCACGGTTTGCAGCCTGTATCAAAATTGTATATAGAACATGGGTAGGCTTGCCCGGCGTGGATTAGAGATGACGTGAGAATGCATGTCATCCCCAAGAAGATTATGTAAACAAGGATGCAATACAATTTCCATTATATTAAACATGCTAATATGCTGGATGGAGACCCATTGCTTCCCGTCACGTACACGCCCTGCACTGCTTTCGTATAGGCTTCAGCATTCTACGAATTTTAAAGATGGCTAACATAGACAGTACCCCAAAGCCATTCAGGATTGGAGTTTCACAGGAAACTTGTGATTGGGTCAAAGACCGGGTGAGAACTGCACGCGTTATTCCAGACCTCGAACATCCGGAGGGGAGAGAATGGGCAGATGGGGTTCCAACCTCTGTCATGGAAGAACTCTTGGATTATTGGAGAGATAGTTACGACTGGCGCAAAGTGGAAGACAAAATCAACTCGACTTTCCGAATGTTCACTGTGGATCTGGAGGAATCTGGAGAGGACATCAACCTCCACTTTGTTCATCATGTTAGCAAACATGATGGAGCCATTCCACTCTTGTTCGCACACGGTTGGCCAGGGAATTTTCTTGAGGTTGGTAGCCCTTGATTAGCGGCGAGCGGAACAACCAACGATTCCTCCTTCATAGGTCGAAAGTTTGTTGAAGCTAACAGATCCTGTGGATCCAGCGCAACAAGCATTCCACATCATAGCACCTTCTATCCCAGGTTTCGTATTTTCTTCTGCACCCAAGGTTAATTTTGAGATACATCCTACTGCAATCATTACTGAAATGGCTGTCAAGGCTCCAGGATTCACCGTCGCACGCATTGCCTCCATCTATCACAAACTTATGACAACCCTCGGTTACACTCATTATATTGGGCAGGGCGGCGACTGGGGTTCCTTCATTTTGCGCGCCATGGCCATTTCATTTCCCAGTGCTTGTATAGGCATCCACCTGAACTTTGTCCTTGCTCTTCCACCATCACCATTAAGGAACCCAATCACATTATTCTGGCTTGCCCTTCGATGGTTTACACCAGATCAAAAAAAAAGACTAGGAAGAATGCAGTGGTGGATGAAGGAAGAGTCAGGTTATTCGAGGATTCAAGGCACCAAGCCACAAACAATATCATATGCCCTGATGGACTCTCCTCTTGGGATGCTAGCTTGGATCCGTGAAAAGCTAGAAAGCTTATCGGAGCCCGATTTCGTCTGGAAAAAAGAAGTTATTGTGACCTGGACAATGCTGTATATCCTATCTGGAAGCGCCTCGCATGCGAGGATTTATAAGGAGGGTATTTCAACGGTGGGGGAGGAGGTTCTAAAAAAAACTATCTCGAAAGAAGTAGCCTTTGGTGCTAGTTGCTTCCCTCGTGATGTGGCTTATATCCCGCGGTGGTGGGCACAGGGGACTGTCGCAGATAACATCGTTTTCTGGAGGGAACACACGAAAGGCGGTCACTTTCCCTCTGTGGAATGTGGTGATGTACTTGAGAAGGACTTGAGAGATTTTGTGAAGGCCATGGATAAAGGAGGGTCCGTTTCTGGGGGGCTGTAAACTATTACATAATCATTATAACTACACGTGCCCCCGAGACGTTGAACTCTTCAACTAACTATGCCACTTGTATGAACCTCATGCCCTTTCCAACAACGCCCGCTCTTCTCATTGGGCTTGGTGCCCGCATTTTATTGGACAATATAACTCGCTCTGGAGAGGCATCTGTCAAGGATTTTGTCTTACTTGGAGTCTGGCAGGGTGTTGGTCTTCATTATACCTCAAAAAACTCAAACCTAGTTGTGCTCGTGGCCTTCGGTATTGCTGCGAAGCTGTTTATTGAGTTTAACTTGGCGCCAGATACCACGAGATCCGCAACAACACTGCTTGGTGTAGCTCTAGGTGTGCTCTGCACAGAATTCCTTTCACAGTTTTTCGATCCACACAAGTTACCTGAATCCGATCTACCACGGAAAAAGCCCCCCCCAGTCAGCACTCATGTACCCCGAAGAGAGCGACTCGTACAATTTCGAGATAGCATTGAACGAGAGGCTCGAGATGTTAGACGTCAGGCATCCAAACACACGGTGTCCGATATAACATCCATCGACTCAAACTCCGAGATGATTCGCCCAAGCTCTTCGATGAGCCCTCTAGATCGTGAAATCAGCGTTCTGCGCACCCGTGCATCTTTGGCGGATAGCGAGCGTCGCCGCTTCAAAGAGGAGAGAAAGTGGGCGATCTCACAAGGGAACGTAGCTCGCGCTTCTCAGATGAAGTGGCAAGTTAAGCGCTACACGGCCCTCATGCAAAGCTTTCATCGAGAAGCAGATGACAAGTTGATCGAAGGCAAGTACAAACGACCCCGGCTTGGGCATTAGACTAAGGTCACTCTAGCTGCTGGCGGACGACCACGTCAAAATGGCACAGAAGAACCAAGGTCTTCAGTTTCTAGAAACAATAGAGGCCGCAGAGACGAGCAATCTAATGGACAGGCCGGACGCGGCACGGACTCTCACGTTAAACGGCACAGCCGTATCAAAAGTTCGTGACACTGCGATAGCGACTGGTAAGTGCGTTTTAACTCTTGAGTTCATATACTTATTCGCAATGGATGTAGCATCCAGTGACTAACCAATCGAGTCGAGGCCTACTACCACATGGGTTCTTTGCGCTCTGGAGCCTGCTGCCGTCTTTAGTCGGCTCTGGCTTCGCAACACAGTTGCCTTCCTTGCCTTCAACCACTTCGCCAAGTAAAGAGAAGATCATAAATATATCGGAATGATAGTTGGCTGTATTGGTTGTAATAGTGCGACAGACAAGGTAGTTTGTACAGTGCAAGTAAGATAGCGGGTGTGTGTAATGGAGAGCTGAAATACAGACGGAGTGGGAGGGAAACAATAGATGTAATAAGTCATCGATAGGACTTGCCATTTGTCCTCATTGACGAGCCAGGAGCGGATGTGGTTTTCGAGCTTCCGCTCACCCGCGGTTTCTTTAGGGCACTGTTATCCGACTGCGCCCTAGGTGCGGCCTCTTTCATCACCATTTTTGCGTGAATTTCCTCCAGCTTTGAAGCCTTCACTTTCTTTGGCCAGAACAAAGTCACAAATCTGGAGTTGGATGAACATGAAATTTGTCTCGCGTCAAAACGATTGAGTTGTACGTACGTCCACAGATGTCTTCTCCATCTTTCTCTGTCCTCTCCAGCTGCTTGTTTCGTATTTAACACTTGTTCAATGCGGCGTCCAATCGTAGCAAGAGAGTCTTTCAATATGGCCACCTTGTTATCACGTGGCATGTCCCCACCAGAGAGTTTTAGTTGTTTCTGCAAATATATATCAAGCTCGCAAAGATCCATTCGAGATTAAGTAAGACGCACAAGGTGCTTCTTGACAGGTCGAAGCTCCTCTTTGGTGGCACCCTCGTCCATTGAGGGACTAGGTAATAGTTAGATCACATATAAGGATGGGCAAAGAAGAAACACACCATTCATCTGAAGACTCAGAATCAGTGAAGGTGGGCGTTGGCCGTCGTTTGCGTTTTCGGGAGCTGCCATCATCAACGGAGGCCACTGCTTCACTCTCCGCCCGCCGCTTCAAGCTGCTACTATGGGAGGATGTTGATGCCAAGGCTGTCGGGGGAGGGGAGGCCGAAACCTTTAGCTGGCCTTTGTTCCGGAGGGAACTCTCGTACGAACGTAGCTTTTCATCATGCTCTCGCAATATACTCAATAGGAAGTCACCCCGCCGAACAAGATGAATCGCATTGGGTATGGGTCTGCTTGCAGAATCTTCGCCCTTCTTGCCCTCTTCCAGGAAAAACTTGCCGTCGAGACCGAGTTTGGGGTCTTTCGCCATCGTCTCCCAGTTACCGAAACCATAAAGGAATGCTCCAACCAACAGCATGGAATCATCTTGAGGCCCCCATCGACCGGACCAGTTAAGCGTCGGTCTGATGTTCTCGATAGGTATGCTCCACTTGTAGGGATCGTCGAGATCGGAGAGGATGTTGTAGAGTATTCGAAGATCTCGATGTCGGGAGAGAACCGTTTCTGCGTTGATGTTACCGACTCCCCGACACGTAACCAAAACTGCTTTGCTCTTCTGAGCGTTGGTCAATGTTTCACCTGCAGCGATTCGCGATCGCTTCTGGTCTTCGCTGTCCTTTACAGCTTGAGCACAGATATCAATGATTTCGTCTGCCACATCCAGCATCATTCCCCTGTTTTTGTCTTGAAGTTTGGACTCGTTGACCTATCAACTGATAAGTGACAAGATATAAAAGGCCGGAAGATGATTTTACGATAATGTCATAACGTTGTCGGATATCACCCCAACGTTGCAAACTTCGAATGAGGACGCGTACATCCCGCTCCTTCAGCTCCATAGCTTTCTGTGAAGCAGTTTTTCTTGTCGGACCAGGAGCTTTTGGCTTTTTGGGAGCTGCTGTAGCAGCAGGCTGATCAACGTCCATACCTTCATAAGACACCTGGGCATGAGTTCGTTTTCTATCCCGAGATTCCTGCGCTGCTGATTCTTCTGCTTTACGTTGTTCGTCCTCTGCTCCGAATTTTTGACGTTCTTCCAAAGGAATTATGTCCTCCCAGCTCATATCGTTCTTGACGTCGCTCACGGCTGCAAACTGTGCCAAAAAGCCTTCTCCACCAAGGGATGTCCCACCGTCGCCGCTCTCAGCCATGGTCTCATGATCTTCGGCACGATTGAGGATGTCATCGAGATCCATTTCATCAAGTTTCTTGTTTTGCTGCGAATCATCCTTGTCAAACCTGATGCTTGTTAGCATATGCACAAGATGAAAGTGGAAGAAACACACATTTTCTGAGCTCCATACTTGAGAACAGCCGTGAGTTCGTCTTTGCTAAGATTATCGGGTTTATGGGGATCTTTGACCTGAGCACTAGCTTTAGAACTGAGATGGGCTTGAGACGTGTCCATCTGATTTATAACTGCGAAATAATATGAAGACTTTTTTGTTTCCAAAAACAGAGAGAGATAAGACATACTGGCATATTCCAACACCATCTTCTTCTTCGCACGCTCGAGGACGTCTTCCTCCATGGTATCCTTGCTCACAAAACGATAGACACTGACGTGGGATTTTTGGCCGATTCTGTGTGCGCGAGCCATGGCTTGCAGATCGTTTTGCGGATTCCAATCGCTCTGTATTCCGGGACATGAATAATTTCCCTAGCTTTTCGTATATCACTCACATCAAATATAATGACAGTGTTCGCTGTTTCTAAATTGATACCCAGTCCCCCAGCGCGAGTAGAAAGTAGAAACGCAAAGTCAAGGGACCCTGGCGCGTTGAAATGGGCTATCGACTTCTTCCGAGCATCCGAAGCTACCATGCCATCTAAACGTTGATGTTGGTAGTTCCGTAGATTCATATAATCGCTCAAGATGTCCAACATTCTAACCATCTGGCTGAATATCAGAACACGATGGCCATCCTGCCGAAGTCGAGCAAGAAGTTTGTCAAGTAAAACCATTTTCCCACTGTTCATGACTAGTCCTTTGAGAATCTCATCATTGTTATCTGTCCGCGTTTCAGCGCCATCAAACAAGAAGGGATGGTTTGCAGCTTTTTTGAGTTCCATGGCTACAATACGGTGAGCAAAAAGATCGCATCCCAAGAAATGCATTTTACCGATATTAAGCAAACTTATATTGTTGTTTCCATTGGCGCTCTTGACTAAACCTGCAAAATTCTAGACATAATGACAATAAGAATAGTTGTTGGCGGAAAGAGGAACCAACACGCCTTTGTCAAAATGTTCTTATAGAAGTGCGTTTGGAGGGCGCTCATTTCCACCCGTAGAATTCGCTCGCTCTTCGTGGGCAGGGAGGTGAGGACATCTCTCTTGAGACGTCTAAGCATCAAAGACTCTAGTTGCTGGTGCAATTCTTTTATCTTGGTTTCGTGGTCAACGTCGTTCAAGTCAAACTCATTTGTAAGGGCAACTGTCGAGATGAGCAGTTAGCCCAATGAAGCCATGTCAGCGAAGGTGGCTTGCATTTTTCTGGCATCAAGAAATGCATCAAAGACAATAATTCTGGGGAAATCGGCAAAATGAGTAACCACAGCTAGCACAGTAGGCTAGCCACCACGCACCCCTCACGTTATTTTGCAACGGCGTCCCCGTTATGAGGAGCTTCGACGCAGCAGAGAACGATCGAAGCGCTTCATACAACTGACTCTCGGAGTTTTTCAATCGGTGGGCCTGACAGCCGTTAATATCAACAATCTCCCAGCTTTGGCCTAGTTGATTCTCACCTCGTCAACGGCAAGTGCCTGCCATTTAATCTCCCCCAGCTCCTTCGCATCTCGCAATGTCAGTTCGTAGGTAGTCAACAAAACATTCATTTTGAGTTTCTTGTTTGAAGGACCAAACTCGTACGAACGAATGACTTCGCGTGCGGGAGCCGTCCCAATATATGTGATAACATTCATGTCTGGTGCCCAAGCAGCGAACTGCGTCTGCCAGGCAGTTATCGTGGACAGAGGCACGATCACCAAGAAGGGCCCATACTGATGCATCTCGTGAAATAGGTAAGATAAGAACGCAACCGTTTGGACAGTCTAGTTTTTGTCATTGAGTAGATGGTTTGACCTGAAATTTGACGCATGAAAAATCACCTTGCCGAGGCCCATCTCGTCAGCCAAGATACCGTTCTCTCCTTTGCTCCACAGGTATGCTAACCAGTTAAGACCAGTCAGTTGGAAGTCTTTCAATTCACCGCCGGTTGCCTGGATATAATCTGGATCCTTGATGATTTTTTGAAAAGTTGGTCGGCCATGCTTTGCATAAGACGTGCTTTTGTACGGAAACTTGCCCTCAGCTTCCCGTTCCCTGTATGCAGCAATGCAATCCTTGGCAATGGGGTTGACATCTTTTTGGAGCTCCCATGTACAATGCTCATAATTGAGATTGCACCATTTACAGAAGTATTCCACGTCGCCATCAACACTCTCACGATGGGCGATGATACGCTCAACGGTGCGATAGGTTTCCAGATCTTCTTTCTCGCGTTCTTTATCCAGATGGAGAGCTTCTATATCTTCTTGGGTCAATCCTGGGGCGGCAAGCCGTGATTGCCAGATTTTGAACGCCTTGATGTAATTATCAACGCGTTTAAGCCCCCTGAACCGTTTCAGAAACTCGTAGGTTTCATCAGTATTGTGGAGATGAGAAAAATTCTTCCACTTGATATGAAAACGCTGCAATATGAGGGATGAACGATGAGGACAGAATAGATTATTATAATAGCACGTACTATGTTCTCGAACCACTTGTCTTCGGGATCGTTTTCATGCCCCTCGTCTCGACTGTGGCCAAGTACCGCTTCGATTTCATCCTCTTCTTGGTACTGTACATTCGGATCCACATAATAACCATTTTCAGTCTCATCTTCGTCTTCATATTTTTCGAAGTCTTGGACGTCGTCGATATAATTGGGGACTTTGCCGCCTCGACTTGAAACACGAATTTCATCACTAGAGGCTTTAGCTTTCTTCTTTTTTTTATGGGCTCGAGATCCATACTCGGAATCAGAATCCGAGGTCGAAGTGTGGCGTGTGGGGGCTGTAGGTATTGAGTCAGCTGCGACGAGGGTTCCCTTGTGCAACCCTTACCCTTCGGTCTTACGACGGATGACGATGATGGGCGCTTCTTCTTCTTATGAAGGATCTTCTTTTTACCGTATTCTTCATCGGCATATGTGCCGTCGTCTTCGTCGTTGTCTTCTTCATCATCTCCGTGGTCCTCATAACCCTAAAGGGCTAAAGTTAGCAAAAGCCGGGGGACAACAGATGAAACACACCGAGTCTTCCACATCCTAAATGTTATGGTTGAGATGGTGAAGAGAAAGAAGAAGGCAAAGACATACCGACGGGGCGCGTTGATGAGACAGGGATAGGCCGGTGTGGGGCTCCATGGGTAGAAGAGATAATGGAGGGGAAGCTTCCTCATCGATTGACTCGCCGTCGGCATCAGCATCAGGCTCCCTTGGATTTGTACTGTGGTCATTGTCAGAGTCGATCTGCATGTCGTCAGAGTCAGAGTCATAATTGAGATTGAGAGGGCCTGGATGAAGTGAGACAGGGGAAGGAGTAGCAGAAGACATATTAGTGAACGAGGATATAGGCGGAGACAGCGAGGAGAGGAGGGGAGCGGACGATGGCGGAGGAGATGGTGGGGGGAAGAAGAGATGATGATGAGGAGGACCTGGGCGCCAGCCATCGCCAACGGACAGATTTCACACGGCCAGCGTCGCTACCCCATCGCCACGGCCAACGCCGGAAGGCCCTTCGTCACCGGCGCTCGTGACGGACACTCCGATTACAAAAACTTGAGTTAACATACAATTTCCGATTAAGCTTCATTCACCCTCAGTGATATCTGACATATCCATATATCTCCATGGCCAGCTGGAGCCTGTGGGCCGGCTGCAAGCTTGTGTTTTCTTGTTCTCAGGTCGCCGTGACATCGGACCCTAGAACCCCGTTCCCACACCCACAACGTTCTGGCCTTCCTCGTCATTGAGCTCTTCCATCTCATGCTGTGACCGCAGTACTTACTCTATACCGCCATGTCACAGTGTCCCTTGGCAATCTTCCATCAGATCACCATTCTTCATCCTGTCCAATGCTGTCCAACACGGAGCCACAAGGTCATAACCATCCACAAGGGGCATAGCCTCCCCTTATCAATGTGCCCGCGGAGTCTCCCTCACATCAACACGAGCTCATCATTACGGACGTCACCAGCATGACATAGTTTTTTGCCTAGTACTTAACCGCCCTGAGATAAGGTTGCCCACTGTGTATGTAGACCAAATGACTGAGATGATTAAAGTCCGATCACGCATGCGGCATGCCGATTCTGGCGTGCCCCCATCCCGTCACCGTGTCAGACCACAATCACCATGGATGATTCGAGAGGGTCACACCTTTCCATTGTAGTAGATTTATCTCCAACACAGTGGTATCGGTCTGCAGAATCTCAGCCTGCCAATGTCTATCCTCTGGCCCTGAACACCTTCCTCTCTCAACTCCTCGCATTTCTGAATGCGCACATTGCGTCAAAGCATGAAAATACTTTGGCCGTCTTTGGTGCCTTTCCAGGCAAAAGGTCTGCAAGATTGATATTGTACCACTGAATCCCAAGCCTTACGGTACGGACCAGTGTCATGTTGTATTCATCAACGGACCCAACTCTGGATATGGATGCTATTGACGCCAATTCTTACCCGCCATTCAAATTGGTAGACTCAACAGTCATAAGGCGAATTATGGAGGAGCTGGATAACCTAGGGGAACCGGAGGAAGAGGGTACGGAGTTCCTTAATTCTCGTGATCCACGTATTGATCCTCGCGTGCTAGGTCCTTGTGAGTTGGTTGGTGCCCTTACGAAGGCGCTATGTTGTGAGTTTTCCCGCTGTGTACGGCGAATGTTCTGATTACGGAGACACCGCCAGATGTGAATCGTGTAACTCTACCATCTCCGTCTACTACCAACAATCCAGCCGACGGTCTTGATCCTGCAATTCTTCCAGACCCACGAATTCTCGTCCTATCCGTATCTCCTGATCTCTCGACATCTTATATTCCCATAATGAATTCCATCTTTTCTGCCCAAAAATTAGTGAGCCTTTTAAAACCTCTCATCTCCTTAAATTGACATATATGTTCAGAAAGTTACTATTGATGTCTGCCAAATATATGGGCCAGATACTGTTTTCTTACAACAAGCTGCGCACCTCACAGGTGGCTCATACCTTTACCTTGACCGCCGCGACGCTCTGTTACAGTATCTAATCGTAAGAGTCCCATATCTAATCGTTTCTCGCTAAGCTAGTGGTATAGATGTCTTTTCTCTCTCCACCGTCGATCCGGAAAACGCTGTCGGTCCCGACCCAAGACAAAATTGATTTCCGTGCAGCTTGTTTTTGTCACAAAAACATTGTTGACATTGGATTCGTTTGTTCTGTCTGTTTGTCAAGTATGTTCATTTCGACAGCCTTGTGAAATCTAATAACTCTGGTTCGAAACTAGTATTTTGCCAACCTGTCCCTGTCTGTTCCACATGCAGGTAAGCCTATGAATCCCTTTGAACTGATGCCTGTATGGTAGATGTTGTGCTCACGCTACGAGGGCCTCTTTCAAGGACAAAGTTTCCTATCAAGACTCTTCAGCGCCTCAACGCATCACGGCCATTACATTCGTCGAACTCCAACACACCACGTATACCATCTACCGTGGGGGTTGGTGGGAGCGCAACTAATGGCACATCAACACCTGCAGGCCTGCCGCATAGTGGGTCAATTGGAAACGGTTCGACGAGAAATACGGATACCAACGGCCCTTAAAAAAATATGCTTCATTTGACGCTCCAATGATTTTTGCCACAAAAGTGAAATCTCTCTATCATTAATTTCTAATGCCCCTCAATAAAAATATACCTCTCATAGAGGTTTTGTATCTAACCTACATGCCTAGAAAGGGAGACCAGTTCGCTTGCAATATATTTAAGCGCATTTGGCCAAACACTCGTAGCTGAAGATGGTGATACGAGCTATCTATAGCCAATCCATAGCTAAACCTTATGAACAAAATTAAAAACTAACCAAGAGCCTACAGTTAGGGAAAATGAAGACAAAAGACGTTTGGGAAAGAACAAAGAGAATCAGCTTTTTCTCGTACTACAGCCTATAAACCCCAAAGCACAACATACACATAGGGTGAAAACACAATAACGCCTCTAGAAAACGCCTACGCATTTTGACAACGATAATGCTAAGTTACACTGTAGGTTTGACCAGGTTGTCGACGGGAAGATACTGTACTCCGTGCTGCGCATTACGTCTTCCGGAAGCACTCTTTGAATCCTGCTGGAATCAGGAAGGAAAGACAACCCCGAAAAAACGAATTTCATTTTCATGACCCGAGAGATATTGCTGTTATAAAAATCCTTGATTCATCCCCGCTGTACGGTGCTTTACTTTCCGGTCGTCGAAGAACAAGTGCCTGGCTGGAATGAGTCATTGGCAAGACAAACAAAAATATGTACGACCTTTGCTTCCGGGTTCCGCAGAGACGCATATCCTATGGCCATGCTCGGCGTTGTGAAGGCGCACCACAGACGCGCTTTAAATGTTGTCAATGTGTCTCAGGCGCCGCAATAGGACACTTACCATCACAATTTTCTTCGTTGTCAACCTCTGTCACGAGTAAAACAACACCCGCGGCTGGATCTTGTATTCCACGCTCCCGACATCGTTCTTAAGCCATGTCTTAATAAAACATCTCCAATAGAACCGCAGAACTCCTTACGCCAAAAACTGTACTCAAGGACTTGCTGCAGGATATCATGAATATCGAGGTCTACCCCTTTTGAGATGCGTGAATGAACGGCATCTCCGATTGCGCGTGCCAGCATAGATCTGATGATATGCTCGCCAGTACCTGCGTTATGCTCGGTCAATTAGCAAATCGTATTGCGCTCAGAAGCGAACAGAACCTGAGACGCTACATCCCATCCCTATTTTGTGCCCCATATAATGTTGAGCCCAGCACCCAGCCCCAAACATCGCAGCCTGTTCCAGCTCGCGGAATCAAGTAGCTATTTCTACAAGATGATGTACATACCTCACCGATCCTGCCAGGAGATTTAAGCAGAATACCACCACTGTGACATTTCCTTAAATTGGCCCGGATGAAACTAGAGAACTATTGACCTTGACACCCCTGCAGCTATCCTGTCTTTATGCCATGCAACGGCCCCCACTGTATCCTGAATCTTTGCAATAGCGCCTTCATCCGCGGGTGTTTCCATATTTCCTTTCCATTTCTTGAATTCGCCGGCTGCTCTGGGTGATATCAGAGACTCTGAAGGAACGCTTTCTACCGTTGGAGCGTGCATTTTAGAAAATTGCTGTGCACCATCAGATACTAGTGTCCTGGTTTAGCGCAAGGAATATAAATTAATTTTTTTCAAGGAGTGGAAAGAAGGAGCGAACAGAGGAGGAATACGCCCAATCCTATCGGGTACTTTCGAATACTCGATTATTGACCGTGCGAGTTGAATTGGATTCTTAATCCCTCCAAGAGTGAAAGTCAGTGAAGGGGATATGGCAGGGGATTCAAGTTGTCCTGTTACCAGAGACAGCGCCTACACTACCGAAATCACTTGACCGTCCATCCATGATCGCGGCGTCACATTCAACGGTACCATTGAGCGTCAAATTTGAGCCATACCCTAGTAAGATATTTCCGTTAAATTCCCATTGCGGAGATTTTTGCACAGGACAGACCTGCGTTGAGGGATGGATCATCTTCAAGAACGGATATGGCAGTTTCAACCATATCTAGGTGTGCGGATATTCCGGTGACACCCCTCATATCTTCCTGGATGGCAGTATTGCTTGTACCCACACTAAATAAATGCGAACCGAGGGCCGCTTTACATGCCCTAATTAACACAAGAAAAGTAATGGGCATTGATACGTCAGCTTATCCGATTCGAACCTTACATTTTCAAAGCTTGTTTGACCTCCGATTCGTGCGCTCGGCTATGCCTACCTGCACCTCCATGAACGACGATATATGCATTAGGCGACGACATCAAGTCGAATTTCCGCTGAGCGGATAGATTACGCCAGTGGCTTGGGACCAGATTAAGACCGACACTATCACTATCAGGAGTTTCATACTAACTTTCGCTAATCGTGGGGTAGAAAGGCACCTTCAGATTCGACGTGACAAAACACGAGGAATGGACTAGCCCCCTGAAGTGTTACTGGTATAAGGTGGGGTGTCAGATGAAAGCCGAGTGTGCAAGTTTCAAAAATTGATCCAATATCTCCAATTAGCACTTAGTGACATAATTCCACTCCTTCATCTGTATATTCCCCCCCGATGCTGGCATAACTTGAATAATATGCTTAGACCGCCCTTCACACGAGCGGTCGGGTGGAGTTTTTGAATTGGAATATCATGATTCGTCTGTCTCCGTCTCTGACCACCATCCCCACTTGATCCACGCTCGGCCTGTTCTTAGGGACAAGTTCCTCATTTTCAAACATTGGTCAAGTTTGGGAATGGTCCGTAGTCTTAGGGTGTTCTTGTATGGTGATTCAGCTGGGGTGAATCCAAAAATAACCTGTTCATCTTACAATGATTTTGCTCTCAATTTGAGCTGCCCTTGTACTCCAAGTAGACAATCATCACTATGAAGTCCCATCAGGTTGCCTATACTACTATCCAATTACCCAAAAATGCATAGTAGTATGTAAAATAATTTGTAAGATCAATGATGAATTAACAATTATGGAAGATCATGAAAAATAGCTTTCCGCGTCTGGCCTTTTTATATATAACTAGGCTAACGATAGTAACATGTGATAGAATCAGGGAATGTACACACTACAGCATGCATCGAGCCTGCATATATCATTATCGCTGCTTACCTAGCTAGCATTGGTAGGGATACTTGGATCAAACAACACCAGTCAGGTCGAATGAACTCTGTCCTTCGTTTCGAACAGCAACACCTTTCTCAGTGACGATGGCAGTGATCAAATCAGCAGGCGTCACGTCGAAGCTGGGATTGTAGATTCCATCCAACCCGTGTGGCGTAATCATAACTACAGCCTGCTCAGTGGGGATTTTCCCCGTGTCCGTATATAGTATACCGCGAGCAAGACAAGCCTCGATCGATGGGCGGTGCTCGATGGGAATGCTGAATTGAATCGAAGTGAAAAGATGTTTCCTCGGATAGGTTAGAAAGAATACAAACCCTGAGCCGTCTTCGATATCAAGATCTACTGTAGCAATGGGAGCGACTACGAGGAACGGAATCTTGTGACGCGCCGCAATCACAGCGGCATTGTACGTCCCAATCTCCGGCCTAATCAATCGTGGTTATGAGTTGTACAGAGAGAAGAATTTACCTTGTTTGCCGTGTCTCCGTTCTTGGCGATTCTGTCGGCTCCAACAACTGGAAACAAGTGTCAGGAAACATGAAAAGGGAGGAAATAGTAAGGAATTGATGCATACCAACCGCATGTATTTGATAGTGCTGGAATAACGAGCCAACCATGGTGTCACATATCATAACTGACGGAATTTCGAGTGACTGAAGTTCAAGTGCTGTCAGTCTAGGTGTTATTGTCAACGTCTAATTTTTATTGCACATACAAAATACGTCACCTTGATCCCTGGTGGTATGGAGTTGTTTGGGTGTAATAAGCTTTATCCAGTTTTCCAGTCTCATGGAGGTATGTAATCAGGCCCAGTGCTGTTCCATATCCCTAGGCACGGGAAGATGAGTACTGATCGGGGCGCAAGAGGCCTTGCGTACCGATGTCGCCAACGATCCGGTGTTGCAGACCGTCAAGACGTTTAGCCCAGACGGCTTTCCGTCATTGGCAACACGCTGTAGTAGCCAATCTCCGCCAACCCTGGACATTTCTTTATTTCTCCCGATGTCCTCATCAGATATCAACTTTCCCTCAGTGATAAGGTCCTTTACCATCTCCGGGACATTATTTCTGACGGCAGCAGAGGATTCAAGCGTCTGAGCCAAACGCCGTGTCGCGGCACCCAGATTCACTGCAGTCGGACGTGCTGTAGAGATGTAGGACAGGATCGGTAGAATATGGGCCTTTAATGCATCAGCTGACGCTAAAAAGCCTGGTATAGGCGACGCTAAGAGTGCATCTGATAGGTGGGACGAGACAGAGAGCGCGGCAAGAGATGCTATTGCGGGTGCGCCCCGGATCTACCAAGCATCGTGAGGTTGTTGGGTATGCTAGAGGGCAGAATTAAAACCTTCATCGTCTTGATAGCATTGTAGGCGTCCTCTATGGAATTGATTTCCAGGTATTCTGTGACATGCGGTAAGAGAAGTTGATTTACTATTTCTATTTTTCCATTTGAAGTCCGGATGGACGTTAATGGAGTCATTGAATGTGCTTGGTGTTGGTCAAATTTCAATACGGTGGAATCTGGTGGAATTAAAATTTGGAATTCGTCATCGATCTTCTTTGTAGATGCTTGCCTCGGAGGCCATAACCAAACTGTTTTCAATCACATGCCCTTCTTGCCTGACTGAAATCCCCTATTTAATCATGCACAGGTATTCACTATTGTCAGCATTGTCTTTCTACCTGTAAAGCGCGACCATAATGATTGACCATCTTGTCGGTCGCCCTAATCCCTCCTGGAAGCGCACGCAGGTCTGCCGTCGTCGTTGCGAAGGCATAATTCGAGTCGAACATTAATAAAAGTTTAGGTCTTTCTTGTCATCTTCTTCTGGTTATGGCGAATAGTACGCGGAAATGCGGGACCACCACGGATCGCTTGGCTTAGAAGGGCCAACAAATACCTTCGTACGATTAATATTTCATTCATCTAGTGCTCTGGTTCGGCTAACTAAACCTGTATAGGTCGATTTACGCCATGGCAGATCATCATCAGCACACTCACCACGCTCTATGCTGTTAGGAATTTTGACAAGATACTTGGACTCGGGTGTAAGTTTTTAGATGAATTATCTTCAGTATGCTAATTGAATACTACAGCTCCGGAGCCCCTTGCTCGCCTGGTAAATGCTAACCATGGTCCAACTATTATCTATCGACCCTGAAATCATCTATACATAGTACTCACCTTCCTATTATCGTGCCACGTGGATCAGTACAGGACTTGATGCCGGATTCGCAACCGCAATGTCAATCCGGCCGAAGTGGCTAAGGGATATCTGCTCTATCATATTCTCTGGCTATTATATATTGTACGCCAATGAGGGAGATGAGAAGGTTTGCTTATGACTCGTCTCAGGCGATAAGAATGCTGACCTCACCCCGGCGTTTCCTAGTTAAGAAGGTTTCGTGCTGTTCCAACTGTGGAAATGCTCAGGGTTACCTGGGAAAAAACGACAAATCCTTATGTATGCATGATTATCCTTCGGGTCTCACATCTGACATGAAGTTCAGATTCGGATTCTCACTCATCTTCCGCGAGTCGCCACTAAACGAAAAATCCTCCTCCCAAGGCCGGTGACATCCGAGTACAGACGTCCAGTCTCCGGCTACTTGTTATTTTACCCCCCTGAAGAGCAATTAGAATATGCGACAGAACTTATCCTTGATTTCCCCGGTGGTGGGTTTGTAGCCATGTCTCCTGAACATCATGAAGAGCGCCTTAGAATGTGGGCTGTCAAAACCGGGAAGCCAGTTCTATCCATCGATTACGGAAAGGCCCCAGAATGTATGCTATGCCACTATCAGGTAAGGTACAACAACTGAAAATACCATCAGATCCATATCCATACGCAATAGACGAGGCATTTGATACGTACAAGATACTCGTCGATTCAGGTAGACGTGTGGGTGATTCTTGGTTTTCGATGTCTCTAAGTCTCGTTCGTTATAGCTGGCACGTTGATTGGCATGTCGGGGAAGAAGCTCTCAATCGTAATATCCGGCGATTCTGCGTAAGTTACCTCCTACAACTTGCCATCTCCTTTACTGAACGTCTACCAGCGGTGCTACCTTAGCTGTGAACGTAATTTTCAAAATTTTAGATTTCAACAACGCCCCGAAACAACCCCATAATAGCCTACCCCAACCTGTCGCCCTTGTACTTAATTACCCCGCCCTTGACTTCAATTTCACCTCATGGATGTCAGCTACAAACCTTCAAGTTCTCAGGTCTGAACAATCTTCTGGAAATTTGCCTGGGCTCAGGGAACTAGCTGCGCAGAAAGATCACCTGCAACATATCGTGAGAACGTCTCGTATTGGTTGTTCATCATGTTCTTATATGATTCATAGAGCCCTCTGAGTATGGTGAAGGATAACAGGTTTAGTACACCCCGTAGCAAGCGCCTGAGGAGAAGACGCAGCTGGAAAGACGCCATCAGAGAATTGACCAGTGGAAGTGAACAGAAACCAAATCATGACATACTTCTGAACAAAGTCCAGCGTTCCGCTTCCTCAGTTAAGGTTCCCAGCAGTCATGGTAGCTTTCATCGTCTGTGGGTACAAGACAGGGATGACAAAGGTACTCTTGCAGACGCGGAAAGTGACGAAGATGAAGATTACGATCGCCGGAAAGAAGAAGATCGGCCTATACGGGCCCGGGTTCGCTACACTTACCCCCACGCCGACGCTCCTACTATCAATCAGAGCGAACTCGCACCTAAAGAAACACAGCAAGATATCCTAGCCGGTGCGGGGGAGGCTGGCACCAGACCCCCCGAGATCAGTGCAGGAAAGCCTAGTGAATACCCTAAATCGGCGAACGAGCCCATCGGTACAAGATTGACGATGACAAGTCGAACAGGTTATTTCCAAGACAGGATTGTATCCCCTAGCATGGTATGGCCGCTTTATTTGTTTTTCTGATTGTTAAAGATTTTTTAGATGCGTGCTATGGCGATCCTCTATATTGGACCACACCGTGATCCCGACTTTGCTACAGATTATCGCTTATCACCCATCCTGGCACCTGCACATCTTCTCGCTCAATTTCCCCCGCTCCTGTTGCAGTGTGGAGAGAAGGACCCTTTCGTTGACGACACCGTGATATTTGCTGGACGACTTCGGGAGGCCAAGCGGGCCCGAAAAACTGAATTAGATCTAATCATATCAGGAAAAAGTGCACGATTCGGTGAGGGGCTGAGGATGAGCAACGTGGAAGCGTTGGATGACAACAATCTTGTTGCGATGAGGGCGGAGAGAGACAAGTTGGCAAGGGAGACTGAGGCTGATTGGGTTCAGATGGTCTTATTTTCAGATTGGAGTCATGGATATCTCCAGATGCCTACTCTGATGACTGAGGCAAAAGCGGTGAGGTTCGTTTCTAGTCCTACGAGGACTCTGTCTTACTCTATACATTCAAATTAGGTCATTGAAGAGCTAGCGGAGTGGATCGATGAAGCTTTTAGCAAGAATGTACCAGAAAATTGTGGTGACGGCAGTGCATCAGACGTGAACTTGAATGATCAAGAGCGTTTACGCCCGAGTCAGCCCTCCAATGCCGTGACGTCATCCGAAACGGAGACAGATGATTTTGGCATCACCTTTGTTCCCAAGAAATACCAGAACGGCTCCGCAACCTGCTTTGACGATGATCTTCAAAAGATCGTGATGCCTACCGCAGAAACAATGGCGATGAATGATTTCTTACACACTGCTAGGAAGCAGCTGGTCAACTCCAAGCCAACCCATCTTGGTGAATACAGTGCGTCGTCGTCGGCATGGGGCGAAAGCAGAGAATGTGCGACGCCGGACTCTGGCAACGCGGCAGGGCCCATCGCTGAGGAGAATCGCCCATCATCCACCCCCCGCACGCCAGCCACACCGAAACAAACGGGATCGCGGCAGGCAGGGACGCCGATTACTGAGACGGAGTTGATGCGACGACGACGACTGCTGGATTCACATATATTTGAATAATTTAGTGTATATGGTGTATTTTTTTGTAGGTTCCGACTCGTATCGGTAATCTAATGATGACGGCAAGACTGGCATGCACAGCTTGGTCGCATTGTTGGGGGCCCGATTTGAGATCTGATATAAGCTTTGTGCTGTGCAGCACAGCCACGGATTTTCTGCCGACCGCCTTCTGGAACAGACAAAATGAATGAGTTGTGGAGGTCATGCATAAATAATTATGATTGACGAGCGTCTGTGGGTTTCGTTTCTCCAGAGCGTTGGAACGGAGGCTGTTCCCGGAAGGCTCTATAAGGTCAAAAAGCTCAGATCATACAGCTCATCATCAAGCGCCTCGTTCGGGCATTGAAAAATCACACAGCGGAAATATTCTTACAAGATGGACACTGACTCAACACGAGTCTGGACTTCTCCCATCATTCTTCAACAGCCATCCCTTCCACCTCCCAACAACGAGCCGCAGAACCTGACTCCCAACTACACTCTTCCCTATCGTTCTCAACAAATGTCCGCAGACCCCCGAGCACAGTACCCGATCGAGCCACTCTATGGTCCAGCGGGTGGCCCTATGTCCCAAGCCATCCCGCTCCAAGGCCCCGTCAGCCACCCAGACGGTCCTCGCGACTATTCCTATTCCCAAGCTCAGCACCTAAATCAATTTCCCCACCCAACTGCATCTCCTTTGCCAAATTCCTCAGAAACGGCTATTGTCGCCGATGGTCGACATAGCCCCAAACACGAAGTGTACTATACTTCAGGCGCGACGGAAACACAAAGTCGACCTCAAGAGATATCCTCTCCCCCTTCTCCAAGCCAGGACTCAAATTCCAGCCAAGGAGGTGCCGGGGCAAACCACTACCCTTCATCAAGCAACGTTCCTCGTCTGCCTCCTATTCTTCAAGTAGAAAAACAGCAGGTAACGACCTCAGCCACACAACTGGCAAGCGCCAGTCGAAGACGAAATGAGGCACATTTTCTTTGTCCCGTCCCAGGCTGCGGAAGCACATTCACTCGTAGATTCAATTTGAGAGGTTAGACCTTCCATCCTCATCTCCCAATACTCCGTTATGATGTACCGTTCTAGGTCACCTACGATCACACACGGAGGAACGACCTTACGTTTGCGATTGGCCTGGATGCAAAAAAGGTTTTGCTCGTCAACACGACTGCAAGTATGTCATCTGGTTTTGTCTTGTGTAGTTATATGCCGTCTTATGACGTGCATTCTAGACGCCATCAAGCCCTTCACACTGCCAAATCACAGGCGAACGTCTGTCAGGGCTGCAAAAAGACTTTCAGTCGACTGGATGCTCTCAATGTACGTTTCAAACTTTGCTTTTCTACGGGCTTTCAGTAATTATCTTCATTTACAGAGGCATTGTAAGTGAAACTTATGTGATATGATCAAATCAATTAACCGTCCCATAGTGCGTTCTGACGGCGGTGCAGACTGTCGGGCGTCAAACCACAAGTATACCGGTGAAGAAGATTCCGCGCGGAACAACGGCCGAGAGCATAATTTACAGTAAACTGCCGTTGGTGATAACATTATGTTCCATATGTACTCCTATGTACTCTAGATCTTAGGGTTAGGGTTTAATACTAATGTAATACTCAATTATCAAATAACACATGTATCACCGGATCGACTTCCCGAATCCCGGTAATGACATTGGAGACTTGCTTACTCGGGACTGAGTTGCTTTGAACAGCTTGGACTAAACATTTATTCGCATTCTCGGGTTTCTGCTCTCTATGGCGCTTCCTATGCTTGTTGGAGGAGCGGACTGTGGGCCATCAAATCCTTTGCAGGGGCTCTCAAAACGATTTGATCAAGACCGGGGGCTTCAACAGGTGCAAATCCTCTTCCTTCTACATAGTGCTCAAAAGTCTCAATGTCATATAGGACCACTTCGGTGTAGGGAGGCCCGGGTCATCAAGAGAGGTATGGCGCATCTTCATACCTATCTTGTCATCTTTCTTAATTGAGGCCAGGCTTTTCGCACACAAAACCCCTCAGTCAATGGCCCAGATCAGGATGCGGCTCGCTTTTTCTCCTCTAACTTCTCACCCTCTCCAAAGTTTACTCCAGAAGCGGCGTATGATGTCTCTGCATTGCGTGCCGCCTTATCACCTCCCGAGATGCAAAAACCAATACAGTTTCTACAACCACAACAGCAGATTAATTCCACCGCATGGGCGTCCGACTTTGCTCAACAGCAGCCTCTACATCTAACGCCGGCCAACACAAGTGGAACGAATTCACTGCTTAATGTCGGCGTATTGAATGGCCAGGGCCAGGGCCAACATTCTACTATGCAACTAGACAGCCCAGTTGTGCTTCCTCAGGCTGGAAGACAGTGGGGTCCTACTTTTTCCGGCCATATGTTGAGTCCAATGTCAGGATTTTCTCCTGCTAGTCAGATGCCAAATATGCAGCAGCATCAAATGCCTCTCCCGACTCGTGCGTGTGTTCTTTATTTCTTTGGGCATGTCTCATATAATTCACAGAGATCTCATGGGAAAAAGAGTTCACTAATCAAGAGCTTGGCTTGGCAGCTACTTCCTCGGTTCACCAAGATCTCGAGCAGAATCTGAAAACATCAAGTCAACCAGCTTTTGATCCCGATGAGCTGGCGCGAACAGCAGGTCTTCTACTGGAGAATGTGAAGGATGAACAAAATCCCAAGTTTCAAAAGAGTCAATTCATGGGTCTTATGAAGCAACTACGTGATGGCAATGTTGTTGTTGAAGGCAACCAAATGGTGCAAAATGATGGGCAGTCGAATTCGCAACTGATATCAGACTTAAAAGGAAAGGGTCGAGCAGTAGACATTCCCCTCTCTAGTGTTGGAGGTCTTTTTGTCCAAAACTCTGGTCTTCCCCTAGCGATGGAGTCGGAGTTTGCAACTACTACTCGTCACAAGTTGGCCAGTATGCAGAGGCCGGTTAATGAAGTACAAGATGAGGAGAATGCAAATGACGCGTATTTCCGTCAAGATAATGAAGACTATACACGTTATTGGGGTACCGTCGGAGAGAAGCGCGCTTCCCAAGGCCAGATTTCTAATCCCAATGTTTTATCGTGGGATCAGCTACAGAACGATTGGGAGCATTTTGAAGCCACTACCACCGGGGTGAAGCCTATCAATAATTACCAGTTCCAAGATAATAATCCATACATGGTCGGGGATTCGTCAAGAACCCGCCCCACCCACGGCAATGGTCATCAATCCGTTTTTGAGGTACAGAAAAAAATGTCTCATTCATTGTCGCCACTGATTCAGTTTATTACAGAGCGTGCTAGAACTTGAAGCAGTGATACAAAGAGATATGGAGAATGCATCTGCTTGGTTCGATCTCGGTGTAAAACAACAAGAGAACGAACGGGAGCAGAAAGCCATCCAAGCTCTACAACGTGCGGTTGAGTTGGACCCGTCTCATCTGCCCACATGGTTGGCATTGGCGGTATCCTACACTAACGATAATAATCGCGTTGGGACCTACGATACCATATATGAGTGGGTTACTCGCAACGAGAAGTACAAGTCGTCGGTCCTGGAATTCCGCGGACAGACACTAGTAGACCCCGAGGCATCTATTACAGAGCGCTACGCTCATTTGATTCAGTGCCTTATTGCAATGGCAAGGAGCGATACAAGTGGAGAAGTTGATGCTGATATACAAATTGCCCTCGCCGTATTATTGAACACTAATGAAGCGCGTACCTTCCTAGGAACCTTGTTGCTGCGTCACTAACGTAATGCCTTCAGGATTATGAGAAAGCGCAAGACTGTTTCCGAACGGCACTTGCTGTGCGACCCGATGTAATCTTCATAATGCTTCTATTGATAAAAAAAAATTCTGACCATCGTTTCAAGGATTGGCTCTTGTACAACAGGGTTGGAGCCACAATGGCAAATAGTGGACATGCAGGGGATGCTCTTCAGTACTATTATCGAGCACTAGAACTAAATCCTGGGTACATCCGAGCTAGGTTGGTGAATTGTGTATGTCTACCCGGATGCTTGTATTAATGACATTTTTAAGGTTCAATTTGGGTATATCCTGTATTAACCTGAGGGTACGTTTTAACAAAGGAAACATGAAGTACGGTTTTAATAATTTATATCTAGCGTTACGAGGAAGCAGCTCAACACATCTTGGACGCACTTCAGCTGCAGGACAATGACGGTATTCGAGACTCTGCCGGATTGAATGACAAACGCGGGGTGACGTCCACGGCTTTGTGGGATAGCTTAAAGACTACATGCTTGCATATGCAACGGGTTGATCTCGCTACCCTTTGCGATAGGCAGGACGTTGAGGGTAAGCTACCCACCTTCTATGGGCAATACGTTGGGATTCCTTACTGATATTTGTCCATAGGCTTCAGAAACCGGTTTCATTCATAGAATGCCAGAGCAGCACAAGCAAGACAATTTCGGTTGTGCTGTGCCATGGATCTGACAGCGGTCTAGACACAATTTGTGCTGCATTAGCGTTCATTGTTTCCTATATACATGTTACTGTGCATTCTTGATCGTCGATGTTTCCTCGGTACACAACGCACCTGGTAATAATCCCAGCCGTTTTGCTTTCTCCTGACGAGCGGCTGCAATCTTAAGTTGTTCCATCACCTCAAGGTCCTCTTTTTCCATAGTAGGGTTCTCCGCAATCCGTTTGATTTTGGTCATAAGCTGCTGGTGATTCATTGCATCTGTTCTTTGTTTGGCCAACATGTCGCGGACATCTTGGACATCATAGTCGTTCATAGGAATGAGCGTAGGGTTTCTGCGTATCATTAGGACTAGTGGAATTCGGGTTCCAACTATGAATTCGAGATGTTATTACGATTGTCTTCCGTGAGGAACAATGGACAAAGCGCACCAGTGACAATGCAGGAAAATGGACAGGTGACGCGGCTGCGGGAAAGTTCTGGCTGCGGCTGCGCGCAGGAACAAAAACAATGACAACTGCCAGCACTCCGACACGCATTGATTTTCTTTCTCCGTCTTTGACCCTCCACATTCAACGTTCAACCACCACCCATCTACAATATCAAAAATATGGAAGTTCTCGTCCGCGTTACTGACGCTATCAAATCTCTGAGAGTGAGTCGCCAAAGACCACAAATGAAGATGCTGTCGGATTTTAACGCAGACCCAAGGAAACTAAACTGGCTGGGATTCGGTCACCGATGGAGTTTTTCGACTACCAACGTATCTCTCGGCCCGCAGACATGAACCAGGCCACTTCGGTAAGTCCTAACTTTCTCCTTGACCGTCCGTACCATACTAACACATATTCCAGCGGATATCATACAACACACGTTATTTCTCAGGTGGGGCCAAACCGTAATCGCCGCCCTTTAGAATACACCCTCATATTGTCAACAGGGAACTATGGTCTAATCATAGCTGTCTTAGCAGTATATGCAGTGTGCGTTGGATTCTTTTTCCCTTTCTGTTTTGTGCTAATTACGTGCCTTTAGCATAACGAACTGGCTCCTCCTTGTTTCTCTCGGCTTCCTCGTGTTCGGATTTGCCGCGATTAACAAATTTGGTACGTGTATCGACTATCGGCCAATTTCAACCCGACACTAATGTTAGCGGTTTGTTTTGATAGCCCCAGAGGCAACACAATTTGGCGAACATACCGTGACGCAGAAGCACTTGTATACCGGTCTCTTTGTCATTGGCATGCCTCTTTTGTGGCTATCTTCTCCGATTAGTACCTTCTTCTGGCTTGTTGGTGCCTCGGGTATCTTGATTCTTGGACATGCATGCATGCTTGAACCGGGCGTTGAAAGTGACTATGCTACTATCCAGGAGAATGTCGTGTAAGAAACCTAGTGGAAGGGTGTCCCCAATTTTATGACTATAGAGTAGTTTTCAGCCTCTCGCTCATCCATATAATCATATCATATTCGATTAATGGACTTTTGTTTCCCGTAAAAAAGAAAGAACAGATTTGTATTTTTCCTATTCCTTATAGACAGGCAGTGACAATGATTTAAGAGCGTGGTACATTTGGTACATCCGGGACATAATAAAAGTGAAGCAATGGACAAACAATGAAAGCACAGCAAGATTGGGTTGGACGGAAAGCAACAGGAGGCACATGATTGTGCGGGAGGAAGGAGGCGGGTGGGCGGGGAGACATTGCGTGGGGGGGGGGGGGCTGTGGAATCAATAGGGACAATTAAAAATAGATGCTATAGTAGAGGAAGCCATTGTCCTGTAAATGCATCAATAGCTAGCTTTGGATAAAAGATTCAATGGGCGAACCTATGACGATACTCGGAAGATCAAACAAGTCTCTTCGTATCGAGAAACAGAATGTCGCAGGCACAGGAGCACCAGACGGCTTCAATAGAACACAATGAGAGTACACCGACTGCGTCGTATTCTCAAAAGCGTGAGCTGCAAAGTTCTCCCAATATTCTACAACAGACTGATTTTCGAATAGCTGTGTTGATATTAGGGTCTACGCGATACGGTGAGAAGTGGCAACAACAAACCTCGTAGATATATTTTTTACGTCCGACGAGCTCCTCCATGGACCATTCTGTGAGCATGCAAAATTCCGGGGCTACGAGACATATTTCGCCTGTTCGCCGCCAGACAACGGTTGGAGTTCCGCTAAATGATATGAGCTTGTCAAGTTCCTGGATAGTCACACTCGGTGTCAAGTCACGTGCGACTAAGTTTGGTGTCAAACTCACCAACAGAGACCTCTGGAAGCATTTTTCCACAAAAACCTCATCATCAAGGGACAAAGGCATTTGAAGTGCGATGAGGGATGGCCTGAATATGGCCAAAGCACGGACGATGCGCAAAATGTCGTTCTTCTCAAATCTTTTTGAAAATTCACACATAGAAGACAATGTGAAGGGGAAGGGGCGCAGATACGAATGGGGAAATAAAACATCAGAGCTTGAGTCCCAAGGGCACTCATTGGCATATATGACACATGCTCAACACACGTACCGACTGGGCAGGTGTTTCATGAGGAAGTGATAGCCCTCAGTATAATCATACGGCGCGGTCACACGGTCGTGTATGCCCTGAAGCTGGGAGGTGCATGACTGAGGACGGGCCATGTCGGGCGTGGGGCCAGCAGAAGATGTTGAAGGACCGCCATTTGTGAGCATGCTACTTGATGCATCATTAGAGGGATTGTGAAGAAAGAGGGTGACAGGCGGGGAACGGGGGCGGGTATCGAGGGGAAAACGCGGCTGCAGGGGATGGAGGGGACCCGGTGACTGTGAGGATTGGTACTGAGAGTAACCGAGGTCGGTTAGATCTTCAGATCGGTGCTGCTGCTGCTGCTGYTGTTGTTGTTGTTGGTGCTGGTGCTGATGTTGATTTGTGTAGGGATAAGCCAGATATTGTGCGGGGTTTGACGGGGAAGTGGCGAGGGTGGCATCGGATGGCTGGATGGCCATTTGGTTGTCGCCATATGGCGAGGTGTAGTTAGTGGCAATGGTGCCGAGTCGGGGTGAGGTTGCGTAATCAATTTGGTCAGCGGTCCAGGAGGAATACGGGGCTGGGGGCGGGGCAGGTGATGCAGGTGACGTCACAGACTCAGGGGGACTCGGGTTGCCTAGGATCGCAGACAGGATGGTGTACTCGAGATTTGCTGCCTCTGAACCAAAAGTAAAGCTAGGATCAAAAGATCCGGGCAACATACTGTCGTTTTGAGGGAAAGGTTCAGCTGTCAAATCACAAAAGGAAATCAGCGTTCTGCTTGCCGACTGCCTAGCAAACGTACATGATGGGGCTGTTGCCGGTTCTTGACTGCCTTCAGGCGCCGAAGACTTGCTTCGTTTCAGTTGTTCTGGCGGGCACGTGACCGGTCAGCAGAGAAACACACCACCGTGTCCCTCACATACCTAGCTCGTCTTCATCCAGCAAATACTTTGCTTTTTTCCGGTGCCCTTCTGTACAGTTATTTGCTATCCCTCGCTTCGTGCATCGTTGACAAGGCCGTGCTGTGCCAAGGGGATATCAGAATGCCGCGACAGGGCCTCGAATACTATTATGTACATACAATCGTCACAGGTAAGGTGTGCCTTCTGGCAGTGAAAGCACGCCCGGTTTGCCTTCTTTTTCTTTGGCCCATCCCTTGCCTTGCGGGGCTGAGTCGCGGAGTCAGCGCCGGAATCCTCTGGGGTATCTGTGCGTTTGCGTTTTGGCAAGGACGCAGGTTTTTTCTTTGAGGGAGGTTGAGCGGAGGAAGGGCCAGCGAGGGCGTTCATCTGTGCGGGGTTGACGAATGCTGGGGAAGGAAGGGGGGCGTAGATGGCGGACATGGGACGTCTGGTAGACGAATGGTCGACGACGAGAGCGTCTGTGGAGAGCCAGGTGTCAAAACAAAAATGTAATCCAGCCTGGCTGATTTAATCCTGGATTTTTATTGGACGAGGCCAAGAATCCAATAAATTACCCGGTTTGGGTGCCGCCGGATGAGAGTGCCGGCGATCACCGTCCCGGCTTGGCGGCTTGGACCCTCTTGTTGTACGTAATATGGCAGACCTCCGTCATTTTCCGGTGGGACGGACAGACCCTGATAATAAAAATAAAAAATAATAATAATCATGCACTCTCGTCAACTCGTCGCCCTCATCGCACAACTCGGTCAAACCCAGGCCCGCCTCGAGTTCAAATGGCTTCAAAACGCTGCCATCGCCCAGCCCTCCCGTTCCCTACCCGACATGCTTGCTCGCAGACTTCTTGGCGAACCCCTCCAATACATTCTGGGTACCCTCTTTTCTTCCTGACCCTGCTCCCATTCACCTTTTCCACCAGGTTCTCAGCCTTTTGGCCCGCTCAATCTCCTTACCCGCCCTCCAGTCCTTATTCCCCGCCCAGAAACTGAACATTGGGTCCTCAAACTCGCCGACCGGCTCTCATCCACTCCACAACGCCCCAAGTCCCTCTTGGATCTTGGCACCGGCTCAGGCTGCATTCCTCTCCTCTTATGTCATCTATGCCCGCTTGGCAGTATTCATGCTCACGGGATCGATATATCTCCCCACGCTATTCAGCTTGCAATGGACAATGCTGCCTTATGTGGGATACCCACGCCTTCCCCTGACATCAGTCATATCACCAACACGTTCAAGACGACCCTTACTAATCTCCTCTCTCCAGCATTTGCCACCAATAGCAATATCCGACCACCGTTTGACGTCGTCACTTCCAATCCCCCATACATCTCCTGGAGTGAATACATTGACCTACCCCGTTCCGTGTCCGATTACGAGGACCCCAAGGCCCTTTTCGGCGGTCCGACAGGCCTCGATTTTTATCACGCAATTGCTCGCTTAGTGCGGCTCAAAGGTTTTCTAAATCCCGGTGCCGTAGTAGCGCTTGAAGTCGGCCATGGGCAAGCTAAAGATGTTGAACATATCATGCGTACTTTTGGATACATGCGCAACACCGAGATATGGCACGATCCATGGGGTAAAGAACGAACAGTGCTAGCACACCTGTGATTATCTTCACATTACCATGGCATTCGCCGGTCCTGCAAAATACGCTACTGAATCATAGTGATATGCCTTGATAACTAGATAGGCTCCTAAAATGATGAACCGGACGTGTA
>CEMJ01392979.1:0-24534 GCA_900068955.1 Clitocybe nebularis | reverse complement strand
TGTACTTTCAAACCTTTCCTTCCGACTCGGGAACGGTGAGCTGGTCTGAGGCCGCGTGTTTCGTCTGATCGGTCCCATGCAAGCACATGCGGTTATTTACCGGAAAGAGTTGAGACATTCCCTGACAATCCCTGACATCCCCTTTTTCGTTTACGTCGATAGCCCCTATTGTGTCCTATTTACAGGCGATATTCCAGTAAGTTCCCCTTCTTCATTTCAAGACTTTGCTATTAGGACACGAAACATATATCAGCCCCGATAAGTCCATTACAACATTACAAGTACTCCAAACGGTGCGCACAGCCGCGCTCAACGGACGTTTGGTAGCTGATTGGGGGGATTGCTTTCCGCTCATTTATTTATAGTACCGTTTTAAACGCTGATGGGGTATCACACGTTGCCGCCTCCGCGGTTCACTAATGATATCGACATTTATACCGAGAGAAGGCGCTTCGGAACTGGTTGCCGGTCCACAAATGAACAGTGCCCCCACCCGCATCAACTGCCGGTTGATTTATGGGAAGAAATATTCATCAGATGCCTTCCACCGCCGGAGGATCTCAATGCACCCATCTCGGACCGTAGACCGTTTACCCGTCACGACGCACCTCTCCTGCTCTGCCAGGTATGTGCTTCTTGGAGGAGAGTGGCTGTGTCCTTGCCTGCACTCTGGTATTCTTTAAGAGTATTCGTTTCGTCGGGAAAGGCAAATCCGGATGCGAAGCTGGCGTCCCAATGGCTGGAGAGATCAGGATGCCTACCCCTGTCCCTGTTGCTATATCAAGAAAACGGGTCCAATGACAATAGAGCCGCGGCAGGGAGAATTCTTGATATTTATAAACGGTATATCCATCGCTGGCGTGGTATCCAATTTTGTCTCTCCCGTCCCCAGGCCAGCGAACCATTAAGGCAACAAGATTGCAACGCTCCACTACTTGAACACCTATCGATAAAGTTATACGGAGTTCAGGAGGACTCGGAGCGGGACCTCGTCAATTTACTTCACCAAGCTCCGAAGCTTTCGACGTTGTCGATATCGGACCTTAGCCACGGGGGGCAATCAAATATGTCGATTCCTTGGAACCAGCTTACATCCGTGTCGATTGACCTTTCCATCTCAGTTGGAGAAGCGCTGGGGCTATTAAACGAAGGCCACAATATCAAACACTGTATATTAGGTATCGAGCAAACCCCTAGCGTGCGTCCTACGTCTGCGGTGCCCGTCATTCACAGCTCCCTCCAAACACTAGAACTTAGCGCGGAGGGCGAAGAGTTGGCCACTTTTCTTGAATATTCAACGCTGCCTGCACTTTTCCACCTGGCCATCCACGGGAAGAGACATCTAGGACCGCATGGCTGGCCCCAAGACCAGTTGAACGGATTTCTCTGTCGTTCCGAAATTCACCTGCACTATCTCGGACTGTTCAACACATGGATTCGGAACAATCAATTCCTCAGCTTTATGCAGCACCCCGCTGCCCATAGCATCGTCGATCTCGTTGTCAAGGACGAATCGGATTGGTTGTTTCCCCCATATTTGAACTATAGCACGTTGAATGCGCTGCGTTTTTATGGACACCCTTCAACAAGAGTATTGCCTGCATTAGAATCATTGAAAATACTTGGCTCACGCTCTCTGTGGTCAATTGACAGCAAAGCACTGGTGGATATGGTTGAGTCGCGATGGAAGTCGAGCCGAGACGATAGTTCAGCGCACCTTCGGAGCTTGGAGGTTCAGATGTCGCCCTCGCGCTTCCCGGAAGACTGTTGTCGGCTAAGGGAGTTCCAAACCGAGGGCCTTGAATTATATCTGGTATCTCGCCCTTCGTTTCAGTGATACTATCGACACCTGAGCGCTGAATTCTGAGCCATATTTGTACTGCACATATGAACACGATGAATTGATGAACCGATGAGATCCGTCTAAGAGTCCTTACGTAATAATCAATATAATCCATGTATGTGCTTTCCTTGTTCTTTTACACTTGGGGATTAGCCTTAATCCTGGTCAAGGGATTGACAACTACACGTGGTCATGCGCCATGATTATATAGGAGATGCGGCCCTCCTTGGATCTTAAACATGTCTTTTCAACGGGTACCGCTAGCCAGTTTCTCCGACGAGTTTTCGACCACCACTGGTACTGTCTATCCAGATCCTAATCATAAGTCATCTGAGTTGACTCCCTGGTCCAGAGCTTTCCAGCGTTGCTTTGGGGGGACGGGTTATATCCGTGTCAGATGAATTCTTTGCTGAGGCATTCCAATTATTACGCGTAGAGGTGGGTCACGATTCGATAGATGTTGTATTGGACACTGAAACGATTTTCTCAGCCATCTTCGAGTCTTAAAGGGCAATTCGGTTCCAATGGGGCTTTATATGACGGTTGGGAGAGTCGTAGGCACAATCCCGATTTTGATTGGTGGGTGTTAGCGATGTTGTTAGATCTTGCCTTTGACTGGGATTTTGCAGGTGCATCATCAGACTAGGGACGACGGGAACGATCGCCAGTTTTGATATCGACACCTCCCACTTTAATGGTAAGTGCTTCAGCCGTGAGGTATACTGCCTTCCGACATGACGAAATCCAGGAAACGAAGCGCCTCAAGTGTCAGTCGAAGTCCTTCACGGATCGCCGCCTGAAGAACCCCTGGCCGACGATGCCCGAGTGAGTCCTAGGATCGTGATAGTATGATCACCGCTCACAGTTCGAAGTGGTCGGAAGTCCTAGCAAGAGTAGATGTTGGACCAAATTCTCGACATCTTTTCAAGGTCGCAGAGCTGACCCGCGCCAACTACGTGAAATTGAACATGTATCCCGACGGTGGCATTGTGGGTACACATGCTTATTTATTCTGATCCCTTCTGAGAATTTGACTCTAGGCCCGCTTCCGGGTATATGGATTCGTTTCTCCCGTTGTTCCATCGAATGAAACGGAGATATTCGATCTGGCGCATGTTTTTGCTGGAGGGCGGGTAGAATACACCTCGGATCAACATTTTGGTATCGGGGCAAATCTGATTCTTCCGGGAAGGGGAAGAAACATGGGTGATGGGTGGGAGACTAAGCGCAGCCGTCAAAAGGGCCACAAGGACTGGGTTATCATCAAGTTGTGAGTGGCTGCGTTGCAAAATTCAAATTGAAGATAGAATTTAAACAGCTTCACAGAGGCGTACCCGGCATCCTCGAGCAGGTCGAACTTGATACTGCACATTTCAAAGGGAACTTTCCAGATAGCTGCAACATACATGGAGCATTTCACGACAAAGATATCGATTGGAAAACTTACGTGGATAGAGAAGAGGACTGGACAATGTTACTGCCGCGAACCAAACTAGGGCCGCATAAACAACACTATTTCCAACTCGAGAATGTGGAAAAGAAGCGCTACACTCATATCAAGCTAACCATCTATCCAGATGGCGGCTTGCAGAGGATAAGAATTATGGGTCGTAAAGCAGGCGGACTCATCGAGCCTAAGGCTGGAGGAGCGGCACCAACTGAACCTCCTTCATCGGAAGATTCGGCTATGCTCGCCCAATCAACAACCAGGATAGTTCCAGTTTTTCCTCTGACACCAGAATCATTTTCCCCTTTTGGTCAAGTTATACAGGCATATAAAGACCATACTTCTGTTCCGGAAGGAATCAACATTACGCCAGCGAATGGCGGCTCTGCTATTAAATTCCACAAGCTCTCGCTCTTAGAATCCTCGTATCCTACAGGGATTGACCCCACAACAGGTATATCGGTTTACAGGTGTCAACCTTCCAAACATGTAGCGGATGATGGAACCTTGGAATTGAGGGTGTTGGAAAGACATCCATTTACAAACCAAGCGTTCATTCCCATGGGTCAAGATGAGTCGAAAGACCCTGATGCGAGGTATCTTGTAGTGGTAGCCAACAATGGAAAAGATGGTGGGCCGGATCTGGAAACGGTACGGGCATTTATTGCCAGTACGGCACAAGGTATTGTCTACAAAACAGGGCTTTGGCGTGAGTACCTTTAGATTAGTATGAATAACCAAGTACTAACCTAATTCAACCTAACAGACCAACCGATGACAACTCTCGGAAAGGTATTTACATCGTGTATAGTCAAATTTAGTTGCTGAATTACATACACACACAGATGGTCTTGGACTTTGCCTGTGTCGAAACACAAATTGGGGATGGGAGCACGATGGATTGTGAGGTTATCGAACTTGATAAGAGTCTGCTGAAGCTCAAGCTACCCACGCTCTGAGGGCCTCACATGTATATGTCTAATCTGTTCTATAATGTTGGATAACATGTATCTGGAGCAGGCCGTCTGTTTATAAGTAGAGTTGGGCGTCAGATTACAAATAAACCGGAGTTGGAATTCTCAACGATTAGCGACTAGTCTCATTTCTTGTTGTTTTCAACTCATTATTATGGAACCCAGAAAACGGCCTTACTCGGATGAAGAAGATACGAAGACTACGAAGAAACGAGTTCTGGCAGGTCCTAACGGTAGTCCACATGTTAATGGTATAGTTGCAGAGCAGGAGGAACCAGCTGAAGGCGACAATCTTGAAGTACGAAGCATTGCCCTCATATCATCCCCTTTCTGATATCTAAGGCTTCCAGCTGTTTCGTAAAGAGGCAATATTTAGAAGAATGAGGCATTACTCTCGAGAACATGAGCGCAGTCAGGTTCGAATTACAGAACTCGAACATCGCAAAAATACTTGTGAACTAGGTTTAGCTGCCATGTCAGCATGTTGGACACAGGTTTCTCACTTGATTTTATTTCCTTGGTTGTCTCCTCATTCTTCTTAAACTAGCTAGTCGAGACAATACAATTGCTTGTGAAGCCAGAGGAAGTATCTGAAACCAAGGAAGGTGTGTGTTTTTAGTCAACTTTTTAAAGGTGGTTTATGTATCGTTGTTCTAGGCCTTTTCGACTTCACCCTACAAGACATTCCCAATCCTGACTATGTCAAGGTCCTAAAAAACAATTTGAGCGCTACACAGACACTCGTTACTAGGCTCGTTCAGCTAGGTGGAGATTCGCAACCGTTCTGTAAAGAGGATGCAATTAAGCAATGTCAGAAAGTAACTGCAGAGGTGAGGGTCCTGAGTAAGTTCCAGGTTGTGTGACTCATTAATTGACCTTGTAGTCCGTCTCCCTTCGCTCAGAAATCGACATTATGCGCGCCCGACTTCAAGACTCGGAATCTGAAAAAGATAAATATTATACGGCACTTGTTGCGGCCGAGTCGCGTCTCGATCGACTCCGAAGTGGAACGGTATTGGCAGTACAATCTCGTGGAACGGAAAGACAGGAAGCAAAGGAGGATGTGACAGAGGAACCACCGCGAAAGCCGTCCTCTCCAGATGTGAGTGGTTCGGTTAATTGGTGGGAGTTCAGGCCATTGTAGTCTCATGCCTTTCTAATTTCCCTTTAGCCATCTAACCCGCCTGTTGGAAATGGCATCTGCGACCAAGATGAGCTGGAGTTCTCCCAAGCACAAGTGAAGAGTCGAGAGATGAGGATATTAGAACTTGAGAAAGAAACCGCATCTCTGAGGTTCGAGAAAGCTACTCTGGAATCAGAAGTATGTTGTAGCCTTTCTATGACGAACTCCTCTGCTTATAATGTTCCATAGCTCAAACTACTTTCGCACGACAGGATTGTAGAAAACCCACACTACAAGGCGCTTTTGACATATGCTTCCACCCTAGAGGGCAACGTAAAGGAAAGTCGCGAACAAATAGCCCGTGTTTCAGATGAGCTAGGCAGTCTTCAAGCCACACGGAAAGAATGGGAAGAAAGTGTCATTGTAGGTCATATTCATGCAGGTTGTGTGAAATTGTTTAGGATATCTTTCTTAGGTTGCAGCCGGACAAACGCAGCAAGAACTCAGGTCCATGCTGACTAAACGTGATGGAGAAAATGCAAGACTTCGCGACCAACGTGAGCAACAGGCGGCAGAGCTTAACGAGCGGAAACACAAGGACAGTGTTAAAGCGGCTTCTTTGCAAGAGCTGAAGGCTTTGGTTGATTCTCGCACTGTGAGTATACGCATGAATGTCTGAGGTCATGCAGGAGGCCGTTGACTTCTATTATAAAGGAAAGGATTCTTGTTCTAGAGTCAGAACTTTCCCGGCATAAAGCTCAGCTTGCTGCGAAGGCGGGCAACGAAGATCTCATGCAATTCTTCGTTAGTGGTAACATTGACAATGCTGCATACATTGAAACCCTTAAAGATCGAGTGACGTAAGTTCATCTTCGTAGTTTTTAGCGGTTCAATTGAACTATTTATACAGTGTCGCGGAGAATCGAGCAGCTGCACTTGAGCAAACACTATCCATTTTCCAAGACGACCATCCTGATGTGGTTGGGCACATGAAAGCTGAAGCTGACGCACTTCAAAGGTTGTCGGAGGCCGAGGCACAACTGAAGAAGTATAAGGCTGTTTATGGTGACCCCTCGACACTCTCTCCTGATACTTCCAAGTTGGTGGAACGATTGAAACAGAAGGATAATGAAATCCAGAAGCTTCAGCTATTAGACACCCAGCATAACCAGGTGTGTGGATTCTAGTTAGCTTGCCCCCACCTGTTTGATCACCGTTACAGGCCGAGACATCATTATACGCTGAATTGGAGAAGCTATCTGCTGCTTGGGAAGCTCTTGATAGGCAAGTAAAGAGCAAAGTATTTGATTTAGCTGGTATGGAAGAGCGTGTAACGAAGAGTGGACTCGATGTGAGTTGGTATTTTCTGGATGTGGACTCTCCCTTCACATCTTGTCAGCGGGCAAAATCGGAAAACAAATTCTATGCTGCAATGCGGGACAAGGAGGCCATCGAAGTAGAGCGCAAGAATCTTGCTCGAAATGTTGAGAAACAAGCCAAACTGTTAGAGCGGCTGGCGGAAGCAGAGAAAAATCTGACGACTCAAGTGGTACGTTATTCCTCCCGTTCTTCTCCTATCGGCTAAATTTTCTCTAGAGCACGCTGGAGAAAGAACTGGTTGCAATGCGAAAGATCAACGACATTCACAAAGAGAGGGTGTCGTCGTTGGAAATGGAGGTTTATCAATGGCAAAGACGTGCAGACGGCGAAAAGCGCATGGTGACCGAGGTACTTGGATTTACGATTCCTGTTGCTCTAGACTAACGGCTTAAACAGATACGAAGTTATCTTTCCTCCCGGGACAAGGCTTTTGAGGCTAAGGGCATTGAGTTTCGCAAACTGGAGGATTTACTTAACCGATCAAAGAAGGAATTGGAAGCAAAACTAAAAGAAAGGCCAGTTGGACATCAGAAGGACAATCAAGTTGAGGAGCTCTTGGTATGTTAGTTCGTTCGTATTTCGGTTCACCTGATTAATTAATGCTGTCTAGAAACTACTCAAATGTTCTACCTGCCAGCAGAACTTCCGTGATACTGTCATAACTAAGTGCATGCACAGTGAGTATATATGTTCTTGTCTATTTTTTCTACTGACACCTTCCTAAAGCGTTCTGCAAAACATGTGTGGACATGCGTATTTCAACACGACAGCGCAAATGTCCTGTTGATAATCTTCCCTTTTCACAGTCCGATGTTCAGACATTTTTCTTCCAATAATCATGACTATCCCCATCTGCTACCTAAATAATAACATTATTAGTTCTGTTAAAACTGTACTCATTTTTCCCTCTGATGTTTGATCCATATTAAACTGAAGCCTTGTATCATGTTCACTTTTAGAGCCTCCCGCGATGTATTATCAATATTAACGGATGGCACAGAAACACAATAGAACGATATTATGGTCAGGAAGAACCATTTCCAGGCTTTGGTTACCGCTTAACCCAAGCGTACTGTATATGGGGTTCGACTCGTCAAAATTTGATAAAGAATGTTAAATGTGATGGAAACCCACCCTCTTGCGTGCTTTGGCAAGGCCTGTCTTTTTCCTCTCTACCATGCGAGGATCGCGCCTTAATAGCTTGGCTACGGTGAAGGAATTAGCAAATTGAAAACGCCTTCAAGAAACGACAGACCCTTTCGCAAAACTGCTTCCAGTTCAGGCTCATGAACGATAAGGCCCTTTGCAATACCATGTGACAGTGCACCAGACTGGCCTGTGGTGCCACCTCCGCGGACGAGAGAGAAAATATTATACGCTCCGAGAACCCCAGCAATTTTAAGAGGTCGAATGATGCGTTCCCTGTCTGCAGGGACTGGAAAGTATTCAGCCACAGGAATGTTGTTGACGAGAACAGTTGTGAGCGAGACCGGAGCTGGTGATGGACTGGAATCTTGGAGACCAAAGAGTTCCTCGAGAGACTCTTGGGTTTTGGGCAGCTCAGGCTGAGTTTCAGTAGAAACTGGAACCATCCATACACGCGCTGAACTTGTTTTCCGTTTACCGAGTGTGTAAGACCGACCGGAAACGTCCAAGAAAACCTTTTTCCTCTTTCCGCGGGCCAAGAATGCATCCTTCTTCCCGCTCTCGAACATTGCGACAACTTGACCTATATGTATGACCAATTCCGTGCAATCAGCTGTAGTTGCAATGCGAAGGTAATCGTTAAGCTCGTTAAGGAGGGTTGTCACTCGTCGATAACGAGCCGTCGTCATTTTACTTTGGAAATCAGCAGTCATTTCGTCCTGACTTTTCCAAACAGGTCGCAGAGGCATTAAACTTTCCCGCGCGAAGGCAGGCAGGGGAAGAAGTTGAAGAGTCTTCAAAGCTCCGCGGGCTGTGGATATCGCGTTTTGAAGCTGTATCACTTGGTCATAATAGACTGGACGGCCAGTGTAGAAGCTGGGGGACTCGGGCTTGGCTTTAATGGTCTCCAATTCTGGCTGGGAGTAGTTATTGTCTTCTTCTTCCTTGCGCCCTCTTCGCCTTCCTCGTCCTCCAACCTTGCTTTTGATACTGCCTCCCTGACCCCCTGAGTGACCCGTGAATCTTGGCCCTATATTATGAAGCTGTGCGGGTGGAACAAAACGTGCTGTTGAGTAGGCTCGGTGCAATGCATAACGCAACGGGTGCTGGAGCACATTCATCCTGTTAGAGCACAGAAGAGAAGACCGGAAAAATTGGAAATGTACCAGTGTCACGTGCACGCGCTCATCTACTTTCTGGTGACGCGAGTCCTATGTTAGTTGTATACTAATAGCAACCATGAGTTCGATTGAGCAGAACTTTTCAGGTGCTTTAGCAACATGGAGAGGTGAGTACGCGGGCGCACAGATGTACAATCTTGTTCATATTTTTCTCCAGACATAAATCTTACTGAGCTGCAGAAGGTGTTGGACAGTCAAGGCATTGAGCTTGTCGATAATCAAAAGGAGAGTGTATTGGGTCGTAAGGGACTTGCAGACAAGACCAAAGGTCAAATCACCCCGTCATTATTATCATCCTAATCTTCATGAGGTGGTATCAGAATTCAAAAGGATTCCGGATTCCGAGAAAGCCAGCGCATTTAAAGGTCTCCTCAAAGGTGTGTTCCTTCTATCGGTAATGCCCCTGTTCATGTTATTCACTGACCCAACCCGAAAAAGCATATCAAACAGAGATAGACAACCTCACAAAACGCTCAAAGGCCTCGGAAAACGCTTTCTTGAATGTTTACAAAATTTTGGCTGAAGCCCCGGATCCATACCCCTTGCTTGAGGCTGCAGTTGTGCGGCATCCATTCTTATGCTCTTTTCTTCCCTCTCACCTTATTTATAGGACCAAACCGTTAGAGTTGCAGAAGCAATAGAAGCTGAAGTTGAACTTCAACGATTGCGAGAGGAGAACATAGACTTACGGAAACGAGTCAATGAATTTTCAAATATGGACAGCACTAAGAAGAAACTAGAAGTCAAAGTCGAACAACTCGAGCATAAGGCATGTTTTTCTTGTATCATATTCACCTGGGACTAATGTGAAGCAGATGGATGAAATGATTCACGACAAGGTTTCCCAGAAGGAGAATGAGCTCAATGCCACTTACGATGAGAAACTTAGGAACTATGAAGAACGGTACGCTGTTATAATTGCCACCAATTCCACATATTAAAGCGCTTCCGCCCAGCGAACTGGATTTGCAACGCCAACTATCACTTACCAAGAACCAGCTGCGTGACCTGCGTACGTCAAACGACTCGAATCAAGCAAAACTTCTCAATCACAGCCAACGACAAGGTATGACACCTGGTGTACTGTTTCTTATCGTTCACCTTCACTATACATAGATCAAGAGGTCGTGGCTAAACTTGCAGAGATGGACATGGTTGTAGCAGATCTGGAACGTGCCAATAGTCGGGTTGCGACCGTTGAGCGGCGAAATGTACGTGCAGTATATGGTTCGAGCTTCCTCTAACATAAACTGAAACAGGAAATATTGCGTGCCGAAATCGAGGCAATTCGTGGGGGAAATGAAAATTCGGACCAGTGAATGATTCTATGCTTTGTTTATAATGAGGAATGCTTACTTTCCTTGGAGAGTCAAATCTTTAGAGTCTCAGATATCCACCCTTGAATACGAATCAGAACGCATTTCTCGAGCATTAGAATCTCAGAAACTTATAACATCCGACATAACTGCAATGGCAGCGAAAAAATCAGAGGAAAGCTTGAAGGGGATCCAGAAGAAGGTATGGAAAGACAATTCTGGTTCCTAACGAACAGATCCAATGCCTTTCCCAGGTCGTAGAGATAGAACAGCTCAAACAGAAACTAAAGCAATATCATGACTATGACGAGATCAAACGTGAGCTAGAAATCATGAAGGTTAGATTTTTTTTTCAAAAATTTGACTCTATTCATATTTGCCTTTTGCAGTATGTTGAATTTGCTGGTTTTGATGAAGACCCGAACGATGACATTGGTTCTGTGGGAACTGAACTGCGTTTGCCAAACCCGAATGCCGAGAAAGCCAATCTCCAACAAGGGAATTCACTTGAAGCCCTTCTGGCTACTAAAAATAAACGTATCTTAGAAGAACTAACGAAATTCCGCGTATGTTCTGGATGTTACCTCACTATCCGTACAACTAGACTCATCAGTGTTTTAAGATTCTCCATGGGGAGTTAGAGGAGTCATTACGAGCTACGAAAGGCGACCTGGAACATACGAGTTTAGAACTTGAAAAGCAGAGGCTTTTGAATGAAAAGCTCGAAACTGATCTATTCTCGATGAATAAACACAGTACTAATGGTGACGCCACTCCCGCGGAACCCGACGTCTTAGCTAGCTTAGACTTGGGTAAAAAATCATCAGTAGACCCTTTAATAATACCTCACACTATCCGCTACTAATGCAGAGCACAGGATACGACGTCGCGGGCGGCAATACCTTTCACATCTTCAGCTGACACATCTATTCTGCCCATCGTAACTAGCCAACGGGACCGGTTTAGACAACGCAATGCCGAGCTTGAAGACGTGAGTTGCCTCCGATTCCTATCTCACTCCCTGTCTTCTCTAAAACTCACCAATATGCAGGAGTTAAGAAAGCAGTTCCAGATTATATCAGAGCTTCGTACTGAAATCAAAAGTTTACAATCCGACAATCTCAAACTCTACGAGAAGGTTCGATATATGCAGAGTTACAGAGAAGAAGCGGGGTCACGGCCCCCAACTTCACAACTTGACCCGTTACCTGCACCTGCTATGCGGCCAGACGATATGAGCAGGTATCATGCGAGGTATGAAGAAGCGATGAATCCATTTGAAGCGTTTCGCGGCCGGGTAAGTTTGCCACCTTGATGTCAGAACAAGAATATCTTATTGAACCCTCTTTCAGGAAGCTACCAGAGCATATGACAACCTTAACCCCGTTGAGCGGGGTGTCCTTATTCTAACACGTTCGATTCTGGGGAACCGACGTGCAAGAACTTTCTTCATATTTTATGCATTGGCACTACATGCTCTCGTTATGTTGACAACCTATGAGTGCACAAGCTCGTCGGGGATACAGTCGCAAAAACAGCCAAGTCCATTCAAGTAATACGTCCTTGGTGCAACTCATTAGAACTAATAGTATATTGATATACAGTAAATATGGGACTCTGTATGTGGGGAGAGCTTATCTATAATATGCATTGGATATATGAGTGATTGTGTTTATGTGCGGCCAGTTTTCTTCTGGTAAAATGTGAGTGCTTGATCAACGGCGTTCAGAATGGGTTTGAGAGCCTGCTCCGTGTTAAAAACAAGAGACATTCAGAACACACCATACTTACAGTCTCCACTCGCGTAGGATCAATACCATGTTGCTGCGCTGTTCGAATAAGGGCATCCACTTTTTCGTGGGTTTTCGAGATATAACCGATCATTTTGGTTGCTTTTGCTGTTCGTTGTGCTGGAGTAGCTACCATCACAGTTTGAAGTTCCATTGGTGGTGGGTACATCGCGGACCAAAATTGTCGCAGGAATTCATTAGCCGCTGTTTGACATGTAGTCATCTGCCTAAAAAGTCCGTCGGGTATTTCGTCTTCGGAGTATGAGCCTATGATCCATGAAGACCGAACGTAGACATACTTTTTCTAGACTTGACATCTAGGCGTGCTGCAACATTCTGTGTCATAGAAAGCAGCGCCGCATCTCCTGGTTTACGTTCGAGTTTGAGCTGTAGAGACTATTGGATAATGTTTTAACTAGTAACTAAAAGGCTAACCTGTGTAAGATTTGCATCCCAATCCCGTAAATTTCCTTTGGCCGAGCGGATTATATTGGGGATATCTAAAACCTATCACCACTCATGAGGTAACCCACCACAAAGCGACAAAAAAACGGCAAACTTTCACAGCAGCACGTTCAGATATATCGCTTGACATTCTGCCTTCGAAATATCGTTGTCTATCCTGCATTTCAAGAACAATACCTCCCGATGCTTCTGAATCGTGCAGGTCATCAAGATCTATTTGTGCGTAAGAATCCTAGATTGGCGAGGTTTGTGGGGGGCACCATTTCGAGAGGGAGGATTTGCGTACCTCTTCGGAATTCAGGCGCTGTCGTTTCGCCGGAGGAGCGTCGCCCCTACCATTTTTGAACGCCTCTATAACATAACAACTAAGAAGGACTTACAAAGCCGAGTTCAGGAGCCTCTCTGAATGTTCATTGAATTTGCGTATGAGAGGCAGTGCACCTTTCTGCCTTCCAGCTTGCATTGTAATGTCCTTTTCGTTACCCGTCTGCATTGCTGTTTAGTTAATACCTGTTGTCGATGCGAACCACCTACTTCTCCATGATCTTCTAAAGTGGCACCGAGGTCAACGAATAGGTCCACAACATCAGCCCGTTGGCGTCGTGGTTCTAATTCTGAGGGAAATTATGTTAAAAATATTATCCTAAAAAAATCACACCAACCATCATCATCTTTTTCTAGGTATTTATCTAGAATTGGGTCTTCCTTAACCACATGTTGAGCCGCCGTAGATCGTATTGATGCACGGTGGGCATTAAAAAGTTTGGACTGGAAATATCGTTTCCAGAAGCTTTCCTCCGTTAACTGGTTTAGAAGTTCAAAGGGTGCCCTGGGGGTGACCAGAAATCAACGCACTTTATTGGGCACGTTGTCGTTATACGCCTTTGCGACCACCGGGTATTCGTCGAATATGTCGTGAACCAACTGGGGAGTGATTCTAATTTTTATTTCGCCACCTTCAACTGTCTCGGGACGAGGGTCGACAAGTTGACCTGGCTTTCCTTTGCGCTGATTTTCGGATGTAGCCTGAGCTAAAAGAAGATGCTAAAAACCGAATTAAATCAAATGAAATTATGAACTAGCAGCAGTCCTACCTCACGCCCGTCCCAAAATTCACCTTCTGTAATTTGGCCGCTCATGACGAGATCGCGGTGCAATGAACCAAGCTCCGGGTTGCTAATAAGCACTTTTTTCCGCAAACGAAAGTCACTAGCTGCATCATTTCCAGGAATCACTGGAGTAGACCTCTGGTCACTCGACACGGAAGCGGCCCTGGACGTCGATGGACGTGACGGTGCCACCAACGGCCTGGGGGTTGGCGCATTGGAAGTCGTAGTAGAGACCGCAGCAGGTGTAGTATTTGATGCTATAAGTGGCTTCGGCACATCTTGCACACTTCTATTTCGACTGATTATGTTGGTAAGCTCCTTTTTGAACTTTTCGCGCTCTGTGTACGCAAGCGGTTGAGGCGAAGTAAAAGTGAAATTGTGACCTATATCATCTCCCAGAAGTCCTAGTTTGAGGCGAACCTGGGCAGCGCCCTCCTTACTACAGAACAAAGCTTTGGAGAAGAAAAAGGATCAGCAGATGGGTGCCACCAAGACAAGGTGACTGACAAGCAGCTTCGGAGTATGCTACGCGAACTGACGGTGCCTTTTTCCCGTCTTGTGTCCACTGCAGATGAGTGTCAGTGAGTTCTAGCGAGCCTGGCGTTTTCTTGTAGGACGCTTTTGCCGTACAGACCGAGGTAGGCATAAATCAACGGAGTACCACATTTCCATGTAACTGACTGTTTATGTAAGCCACTTAAATATCCGAGCAGCGCCCCTATTTAATTAATATCTCGGACACGATCTCCTCTTCACGCCCATAATGTCTGCTATCCAACGCCAACTGGTTGTCTTTGATTTTGACTGGTGATAGTCATTTTTGTAGCTTCATATCTTTGTTCATCTCGTATTTAGGTCTCTGGCTGATCAGGACACCGATCGATACATCTTCGAGGTCCTTGCACCAGATCTTCGTCGCGAAATGAAGACTACGCGATCAGAGACCCAATGGACAGATCTAGTGTAGGACCCAGGTCTTGCTCTCTTACTATGCTCCTATGCTCATGTCTGTCTTAGGGCTCAATCACTACGGGTGATCCACGCGCGCGGCATCGCGAGAGAAGATATCGAAAACACGCTTCGAATCATGCCCTTCGTGAATATCTCGGCTTGCTTGAAATTTCTCATCTGAAATAAATTTCCACAGCATCCTGCTATGATCCGTGGTGTCTCCAACCTCAAGGATGCTGGTAGAACCACATTCTTCTGCCTTTCCAACGCAAACTCGGTCTTCATCAATACAATCCTGAAGGTAGCATTTAATTCGACTGCTCTGGGACATGAGTTTGTGTTTATTCCTCGTTACAGTCCAAAGGTCTCGACGCACTCTTTGACGAGATCGTAACAAATCCAGCGGAATGGGATGAATCAGGGCTATTGAAACTTCAACGCAAAGTTGATCCGAGTGGCCCTCAACACAGCTGCAAGGTTGGCTGTAGTCCCAATATGTGCAAAGGTATAATCATGGTCTATTCCCCATCTATGACTAGACGCATCTTGTTTCAGGCGAAGAACTCGATGCCTTTCTTGCCAGGCATGGACCGGCATATGACCGTATAATATACGTTGGTGATGGGTCTAACGACTTCTGCCCAATCCTGCGTCTACGGAGGTAAGTACGACGCGTATCTAGGCATAATCTCTGACGGCCGTTTCTGTAATAGCCAAGACAAGGTACTGTGCCGGAGCTACCGTGGCCTTCAAAAGCGCATCCGAGAGGAAGGCGATAAAGAGGGGTTGCGTTGTGAGGTTCAATATTGGGCAGGTGCATGGGAGGTCGAAGAGATTTTTCGCGGGCTTTAATGGATTTATAGACATGTAGACTTATCCTGCATTTGGCGCAGCTGCGATAGATGACGATATATATATATACCTTTCGCACTTTGATTGTGGAATGGATTGAGAACAAAGATATATATATATGATATGATATGATATGAGAGTCTGGCTCGCATATCACTTTGCAAGTATATTGAAACGGGGGAAAAAAGCCACTGATTTGAAGTGCTACTTGTATGGGTTTTGGGGGCAAGAAGGTAAACAAAGAGGGAATATTCTTGTCCTACTCATCTCGGCCACGAGTCCACGGTGCCTCCTCCCCGTCGAGCGTCTTTCCCACCGGCCATTGGTTGTAAACCATCAGGTACCGAAAAAGGGTTGCGCTGTTGGTTACTTGGTGTTTGGCCAGAAGGAACAGTACCTGCACCATAAAATGAGGGAGCCACTGTTTGTGCTGGAACTGTGACATGTCGAGCTGATGTTGGAGCAGTTCCATACGGTTGGTACTGGTCAGGCTGCATAGGGACAAACATGTTGCCTATATCTGTACGCCGATCGACGCCTTCGAATGGTAAAGCCGTTCCCTGCTGTTGGGGTTGAGAGTATGTGGTAGCGTAGCGGTTTCCACTCGTTGTCGCACTGCTAGCATACGCCTGAGGTGGATTGGATATGACGACACCACTAGAATTGCCATACATGCCACCCGGGCCCTCGTTTCGGGCGGCAGAACGAACATTGGACATTACAGCTTCCCGCCTACCATTATCGTCGTCCACCATAATCGTCTGGGGATGATACGAATGTGACAATTTGGATGGAGGTGGCGGATACCTATTATTTGATTGGCCCCAGCTCATAGTACCTGAAGCAGCAGCCATTTCCGCCTGTTGCTGGAGGTATTCGATTTGTGGGTATGACTGCGCCGCACTAGGTTTTCCCGATTGTCGTCGTTCCCATTCTTGCATGGCATCGTCTCGGTTCAACACAGGTGTCAATGCATCCCGGGGTATGTTGTCCATCCTGTGCAACCGTGCCAGAGCTGGTGGAATGTCTTTCATCTGATTGATGGTATTAGCCCTACCGCGAGAATTGGGGTAGTAGGAGTTGGAAGGTACATTAGGGCTCAAGTGGACCTGTGCGTTCGGCGCAGAACCCTGCGTATGATTTGGGTACTGCGAATTGGAACTGTTCATGCCCAATTGCCCAGAAGATGTCTGGTGAGCGAGTCGGTGACCCGATGAGGTCTGATTGGTAGGATATTGGGGGGACTGCTGTTGTTGATACGCCAGGTTCGTAACCTCTGGTGCTCCGGAATATGACCCTGCAGGTGATTGTTGCTGCTGTGAATTCTGGGGATTGATATAGGGATTGCGGAAGGCGGTAGCAGCTTGGGATGCTGCTTGAGCTTGAGCAGTTTGTGCCTGATGTTGAGCAAGGTGATGATTATAGGTTGCTGCGTCTTGGTACGCTCTTGTGCCCTTGGGTTGGGACGGTACTAACCCCCCATACGGTCGCTTGGGGTCCGGAACCCCACCCGACGATGCTGCTTGGTGTTGTGCCAGCGAAAGTCCGTCCGGCTGGAAATTATGAGAAGGCTTCGAATGGAATCAAAATAAAACCTCTTACGACAAACGGCTTGACCCATTTTTCTCCAGTGATAAATGGATGTAGCCTTGCTTGTTGAGGCGTCCACCTGGTGACTGGGTTTAAATTTAAAAGGCCTTGACAGAAATCAATAAAGGACGTCCGGTTGTTTAATTCTAAGTGAAACAAGGGTTAGACGATTCGGTTATAGGACGGTATGGGTTTCCACCTTTTTCTACTTCATGTCCCTGCCTCGAAGATTTCGAAGTGGGCATGGGAGCTGTGTTGATAATGTCTGGCAAAGACGTCGCTTTAAAGTACTGTTTCCCTGGCTGTTCGCTCGTATTATGTTCGCGCGAATATTGTTCCAGGCTCTTTAACCGATACTTTTTCTCGTTTTGGTTTATGTGAGGATTCCAGACGTCGTACGAGTCAAAGAACTGGCTTGTTTGTTTGCCAGTATTCAGCATGCTCAATGGGGGCATCCTGGAGATCAAGATCAATTTATAACAGAGCAGATTTCGTGTGATATGGAGGCTTGAGGATGTTTAGACACGAAAGGAAGTAACATACCCGAGCATTTCGATGATACGAGTCAATTGGTTGTACTCACTCGTGCCAGGGAAGAGTGGTAATCCCAGAAAGAGTTCTACAGCGATGCAGCCTAGTGACCACATGTCGATTGCAGCAGTGTATGACATCCCAAGGAGGACCTCTGGGGATCTGTAAAATCTTGATTGAATGTAAGTATATACTGTCTGACGTTCGTGGCAAGCTGAGCCGAAGTCAATAACTTTGATTTGAGGGGATTGAAGGCTATGAAGGGATCAGATGAAGTGCGTTACACCAAATTAGGGAGACCTCACGATTTCAGAAGGATATTTTCAGGCTTTAGGTCACAATGTATCAGTCGCGCATCCTTAAGAACAGTCATAGCATCCAACAATTGTGCCATGAATACTTTGACGAGTTGGGTGCTCAAGCCTTGAAATTGATTTTGCTTGATGAGTTCGTAAAGGTTGGACGACAGTAGCTCGAAAACCAGACATAGATGGCTCCGATGGATGAATGAATCCCGGAGGCGAAGAATGTGGTGTTCGTCGTTAGGGTCGCAGTTTTTGTTGAGCTGACATACGGTTTTAAGGTGAGGCGGAAATTATAACAAGAACTGCCTACCATTTCCAAAATGGTCACTTCCATCATACTCTGATTGAAATAAGCGGGTTTATTTTTCACAACTTTCACAGCTACGATCTCGTGTGTCTTCATGTTTTGACATTTCACTACCTGACCAAATGTTCCTTGGCCTAGGATATCTAGAATCAAGTATCTGCTGCATAGCTCAACAAGCTCACTCGGAGAGCATAGACATATAGAAGGTACGTACTTATGACCTTCGTCCGCTCCTAACCAGTCATTGACGTATAAGATGTAGTCATAATCGTCGTTGTCATAGCCTTCATTGTGTGCTGGCTTGCTTGGTTTAGTCAACACTCGCCGAGGGTTATGAGTTGACTCATAGCGAAATTGGGGGTTGCATATGTGGTAAGTGTCGAGGATATTGGTCGTGAGTTGTCGCAAAGGCTATAGATATGATTTAATACGATGAAAATAGAACATGTATATACATACCGATAGATATACACCATCGCTGCCCATCCGCCTGCCAGTAGGTGGTATGTCAAGGCGAGGTTGCAGATCGTGAGTAGTCCGCACACGTCGAAATCCAAACGCGCGGCGTTTTTGTGGCGGAGGATCAACGGCCATTGCCTGATCTTGAGAGTAATACTGCGATGATGGACTCTGTGTGTGCATGTATGATAGTGGGGTGGGGGGATTTGAAGTCGAGTTTTGCCTAACAGGTACATGAGCAGTCAGATGTGTCTGAATTTGGGATGGGGGATGGGGACTTGAAGTATCCATGGGAAATGCAGAATATGGTCCAGCAGAGTTCATGGTGGATGTTTGGGGAGTGTACGGGGAAGCAATTGGAGGCGTCATAGATTCCGATTTGACTTGTGAGTGGTTACGACTGTGAGAGTGATACGTGACAGGCTGTGTGCGTTGATCTTGGGGTGGTCCATAAGCATAAGAAGCTGTGGTTGGCGAATACTGTGATTGCTGTGAATATGAATCCATCATAGGAACAGAAGTCGGTGGATTAGGGCCACGAAGGGGCGAGCGTCCTGCACGAGCGGAAGAGCTCGGATCTAGGGTTGCCTGAGACCTCTTTGAAGGTTGGTTAGCGCCATTGTAATACATGTCAGAATAAGCGTCAGTGGGGGATGCAGCCGGATTAATAATAGGGCCTGAACCAGTCAGCGATTGTTGCTGATATGCGGCATTCGTTGGGTAGAAGGACGACTGTGGATGTTGCGTGGCTTGTCGAGAGGTCGACATAGTGTGATTTATTTGATTATCAACGTTGAATGCCCCTTCCAAGTCCTCAGGCTGATGATGACGGCGTCCTCTGGACGATATAGGGTTACCGCTGGCAGCCCCACCCAACGATGCGCTGCGAGCTAGCTGATTATGGCCCGATGATAGATATGGCGATGTGTTAATGCCCAGATGTTGATCCTGCTCTAAAAGCTGAGATATGCGGGGTTGCCTGGATGGTCCAGTTGGAGTTTGGTGGACTGGTTGGAGTCGCTGAGGTGATGCAGCCGAGACAGACGACTGCGGTGGGGGCGGAGGAGGGCCAGAGTAATGATAGGAGGCCTGGGCAGCGTGCGCCGCCTGGGCCGATGAAGAGAGAGGGTCAATGTGGGTTTGCCAACGGGGAAGATCAAAGCTTTGGTTTGTGTCAGGCATGTATAGTTCAGGTTCCGACATTTCTTGACAGACTCAACCTCCCTTGCAAGCTGTTTGGTCGTTCGTCGACCGGTGAATCTTGGACGCTGAAAATGCTGCAACAGCGATTTGGTGGCTGGCACCAACAGGGGATGGTGTCAGGAGCACAGGTAATAGGTGAGTTACCCAGAGGCTCAGGGTTGGTAATCGATGTACTGTGCTAACTTATCCTTCACCCCGAACTCCCATGTTTGAACAAACCCCGTATTCACTCTGCCTACCATCAACACGGGATCTTCATGTCTTCTGGTACCTGTCCTTGCTTTGTGTTCAATTACTATCACCTAGATACCCCCAGCTTGAAACATGGCTCGTTCTGATATTTATTGGTTACTCCTCTTCTATCTCTAACAGCCTCGCCACAATTCCTTTCTCTGCTTCAAGTAACAGTCTAGGGCCTTGTCCTATTGACAAGAATGACGAAGGGATGTCTATTGACAGAAATATCTGCTTTTTGAAGCGTTTCGCTGTTCGACGCCGAGATATCGCTCAGCGCGCGCACTCAGGCTTCATCACATTTCTTACCTAAACGCTGTGCCATCGATAGTGCGACATCTGAGCCTGATGACCGAAATAAGGAGGTGGCAGGGCCTATTCCAGCCTACCCAGTCAAACTGAGTCATTCTCGACCTTTTGATGAGTGTGGGACGCACAAATTTATGAGGCATAGCACAGGCCCAATCTTTGCACAAACCACCTTGTTTGGGGGCCTTATCAACATCAACAGAAGAACACTCTGTAGCTCCAATCCAGAGCATATACGAGTCTACAAGGTGTGTCACTTGTAAAGCAAGTGCTGGCAGGGAAGGGTCAGATGCTGGCAAATATTTGATAGTGATTCTTGACATAATTGGCCAGGGAGATATGTTTTGGAGAGGTATCTGGAGGTTATTGAAGGAGTTTAACCTTTTTCGATCCTTGTACTCATACTAATTAAGTGCCAAAGACCAGCACACAACGTGATTGGTATAAAATCTATTTGAATATGTCGATCATGTATGATCAGCAGAATGCCTACGTTGTATCATGACATAACCAGTACTGTACATATGCAACATTTTATGGTCAAACAATATCATGTTCTAGCTTTATGATAATGGCAAATTATGTTTCTCCCCAGACAAACTAAACATGCCAAATAATACTTAAATTATTACTTGACTGTATTATAAAATATTTACCTTGACATTTATTGATCTGTCACTCCTTTTGCAAGCACCCCTAGCAGCTTCGAGGAAAGGTTCTGGTTTGCTATCCTCTCTAGTTGCCCCCCAAGTCTCAGGAATGTTTGGGTACTTCCTATTCTTACTGGTTTTCATGGGATGTTCTGTGTAGAATGTTTCAGGGACTTCAGTTAATCTCTGTAGGAGTATGTCCCTTGCTTCAAATAAACTAGCATCTGTTATACCATAGTCTGGGTGAGCCAACAAGTACCCTAACTCTGTTCTGGGTGATGCACTTCCAAAGCTAGCCAGAGTGAGGACCTAGTTGAGTTGACCAACAATGAAGTAGCATCATCCTCTAGTGAGCAGAACATTTTCCCAAATGTAATGAGGTGGTTTTTGATATGAACTGCAGCTATTCTTGCCCTCTTCTGTAGTACTCCATAGGCAAGATGCAATTTGTTATGGTTGGAATTCTGAGCTACCATCCTGAGGAACTGGAGCCCTTCATCTATACAAAATCCATAAGTTTGGTTCTTGTGAACAAACCCCAAAGCTGCAAAGAGGATTTGTTGAATAGCCAGTATAGCATGTGCAAACCCCTCTAGCAAGGGTTGAAGTAGTGAATGGTAGGATTGGGTCCCATTTGAGTATATTCCCAAGGAGTCATCAGAGATGGGGCTATGAACTAGTTGGTTGATGTAGTCAGGCAGGCTCTTCCAATACATCTTGATATGAGGGTATGTCCATTGAATAAGAATATTTTTGACCAAGTTAGATTCCTCTTGACTTTGTCCTGGGATTATTCCTCCCTCCACCCCAAACTGTACCAATGGGTCTTCCACATTATGGGGCCTGTAAAGCCCATGGTACTTAGCTACTGATACAGCTAAGGATTTTTTCCTTAGGTTGAACTTCTTTAGGTGATCAATGCCTTTGAAGATATGTTCAGCACCCCTTTTTGCTAAGTGCAGCAGTTCCTTCCCCTTGCTGTATAGTGTTGAGATTATATCGGCATCATAAGCTTTATTGGTCAGGTGATTRAAACTAATCTAATCTTATCTTTTCCTATAAGTGTTCCTTTGTTCTCATTGATCATATATACTGGATGTGTTACTACAGGCACCCTCAGTCGTTGTACTTAACACTGAGGGTGAGCCACTCAACATAATCTTTAGGACTAATACTTATATATTGTACCTACAGATTACTTATCTTATAGGTACACTCAAATATACTCAGTCATTGTACTTAACACTGAGGATTACTTATCTTATAGATAGTCAGAATTCARCAGGTTATGGGCCACTTCATACAAAATTGATAAAGTCTTGAAATACCTGACTAATCCATTGAACTATACCATCTGTAACAACTCAACACGCCACATGTCACACATTTTACCTTTGTCCAATGAAACCCAAAATAAACCCCCCCTTCATAACAACAATGTTGGAAACCATCAAAACAGATGTGAACTCACCCTCAATTAATATAATAGGATTAAAGATACAATGGACCAGCATCAAGCTTGACAAAATCGTTGGCAACTACACAATATGGTCACAAGATTTCGAAACCCACATAACACTAGCTGGCTTATATGACTACATATTTGACCCACCTACTTGCCTATTGAAATCCTCTGAGCCCAAAGCACACAAAAACTGGGCCGATAATGATTGGCTGACCTGTGCAGTTATAACCACAGCAGTATCTGACGCAGAAAGAGAAGTACTAGACAAAACGAAGGGCACCAGAAATTGCTGGCTCAAACTACAGGATTGCCACCGGGGCGGGGAACCTGTCAAACAAGTCATATTACTTCAAAAAGCTCTATCTACAAAGTGCTCCATATCAGGCAGTCCTGACTCTATACCAAAGGCAATCACAGCAATATGTGAAGCCATAGATCAAGCATTTAAAATGGGTGAAATGACCTCAGATCCACTAAAGTGCATTGTGATCCTTAACTCACTTAATAGTGAAGAATTCACAATCCTGTGATCAATCATATCAAACAATATATTGAATGCTACCAAGGAGAAACCATACACATCCACAGACATACATTTATTCCTCAAAAATGAACAAACTATCATAAATTCTAAAAATAACCTACAGGAAAACAACCAAGCCATTGCCCTCACTGTGACATCCACCTCCCACAAACCCAACAATGTACCATCATGCACAAATTGCGAATGCTGCAGCTTACCAGCTTGTGGTCACACCCAACCTTACTGTATCCTCGAAGGGGGGGGGGGATGGCTGGAAAAACTATTGCAGAATCCAAAAGCTTGCAAGTAGCAAACCTAGGAAAAACAGCAAAACCTAACAAAGGAAGGATCAGCATCAATATGAAAGATGAAAATGGATGGGCCTTTGTTGCCTACATTGATGAAAAAGACCTACCTGAAAGTGAACCACCTAAACCTGATTTCATGGGGATAGCATCTGCATCACTACCCATACATGCTGATCTTGAACAAGTTGAATGGCAAGGTTGAATGGCAATTGAGGAGGAGCCACAGATACAAATCAACTGGAACAAACATTCCCAATCAAAACAACTCTCACTACCATTTCTCCTCTCCAACAAGCCAAACAGATGATCATATCCATGGAAACACATCAATTCTATGTTGATTCCGGAGCTACAGTTCACATATCCCCAGAATGAAATGACTTCCAGATGCTAAAAGTGATACCCACCAGCTTCATCAAAGGAGTAGGAGGATTGTCCATAATGGCAGTTGGTATGGGTGACATACACCTCCACGTTGCACATGGAGCATATCTAGTCCTAAAGGATGCACTTTACATCCCTAACTCAACTGTGAGGCTCATTTCGGTCAGTGCACTATCAATTGCAAATGGTGCAGCCATGATTTTCAATGATAATCAAGTGAGAATCATAAACAAGTCCACAGGTGCTTTCATTGCTGGGGGCCCTCTTATACCATCAAAACATTTATATTCACTAAATCTTCATGATGCCCACACTGAGCACATACTCTCTGCACAACACTCTCCAAACCTGGAAACCTGGCATCATTGCCTTGGGCATGCAAACTATCAGGCAATCTCAGAAATGGCCTCAGCAGGATCATTCACAGGTATGCCCCTATCATCTACTCCCAAACCACCGAAATGTGAATCTTGCATCCTTGGTAAACAGACCAGGACACCTGTTCCAAAGAAGCATGAAGAGGGAGTGGGGCATCGAGCAACAAGAAAACTGGAGAAAATATGGATAGATCTCATGGGACCAGAAAGTGTAATGGAACACTCTGGAGATAGATATGTTATGAACATCATCAATGATTATACAAGCATGGTTTGGACTATACTGCTGTACATTACAGTCCCCCCTGGTGA